>JARKHS020034210.1:0-40000 GCA_030143305.2 Amblyomma americanum | reverse complement strand
GGTTGTTGTCTGACAGTTTTATTGCGAGCAAAGCAGCAGTTCTCTTTTCAAACGGTGTCTTCAAAATTACCTCTCAAACAAGACCCTGTGCAAAGCTTGCTTCAGCTGGGTACATTAAAAATGCACATACAAAGAGGTTCGTGCAAATAAAGAAATTCCGGTGAACTTATCCTGTGACATGTGATTCAGGATCTCACGAGGCCCGACAAACGCATTAGGAACATAGTCCCCTTCACTAAATTCTGCCTATGGGCGAGGAACTGAAGAGAAAATCTGCGATGACGCGTTTAACAGTTACAGGAATAGTTTGATTGAAAAGAATACCCTTGGAAAGAATTGGTTAGTAAGGAAACGTTTTAAGTGAAAAATAAATGTTTCTCTTTAGCTTGCTCGTACCTGTACATACCAAAAAGCATACGCATTGAATGCGACGTTAATATGGCCGCAGCTGGATGCTGCGCCGCCCCGGGTAAATAATGATCACACTCAAAATGAAGTGTAGTTTATATAATCTAAAGTTAATTCCAGCCGCCGTGGTGGCTGAGTGGTTATGGCTCTCGGCTGCTGACCCGAAAGGCGCGGGTTCGATCCCGAGCCGCGGCGGTCGAATTTTGATGCAGGCGAAATTCTAAAGGTCCGCGCAGTGTGCGATGTCGGTGCACGTTTAAGAACTCCAGGTGGTCGGAATTTCCGGAGCCCTTCACTGCGGCGTCGCTCATAGCCTGAGTCGCTTTGAGACGTTAAACACCATAAACCATAAAGTTAATTCCATGTAAGAGTCGCACAGCAAGCAATTATAGCTGGTCTGAAGCCCACCTGCTTTGAAGTACATTTGATTCCTAGCTATTTGGGCACAAATGCAAGTAAAGGCACAACAGGACAGCAACTACGGGAGACATGATTGGATTGGTAGGTAGCTCGGGGACCGACAAGCGTCAGAAATGTATCAGTAGAATTTAACAGTAGGCGAACAATATAAGTGGTCAGACACCCTACTATGCAAGTATTTGTAACGCCAAGTTTTCAACATTTATTGAACAGTTCAGGCCCACTACATACGAGTATGCCAAGTATGCTAATAGTTCTGCCCTTGGTCAATTCGTATAATCCCGAGGTTTCAGGGTAAGTCGTTGATGTTATCCTGCACAAAGTCCCCAAGCGATTCGTAGTCAAGGAGGCAGTCCCTCCAGCTTCCTATCTCGCTCCAAACCGAAGCCTCGTAACGGTCTGTCTGGCGTTGAAACTTGTGCTTGTAACGACGGTGCAGTTCCTTCGTCACGTGCCTCAAGAAGAGGAGGTTGGTCAGAGGATAAAAGGCGTGCCAGTTATCTCTGCGACAAAATGAAAAAAAATGAAATATCAGACGAAATTTGCAAGATTAGCGTAGCACAGCAACGGCTAACTTATGATGCCGGGCAGAGACGAACTAAAATAGTTTTTGTGGGGCTAGTCGGTATAAACACCTGTGGTTCAGAGGTGAGTGAAGAACTGGTCAGACCGAAATATCGCCAAGAGACGCCTAATGGTTTACACGACTCGAAAGGCGTGAAGTTAAAAAGAATTTTTTTGCGGTATCTGTTCAGACATGATGTAAAAGAAATGAGCAATCTCACGGATTCTGGTGGATAATGGTAGAAAGTTATGTTGCTGTACCTTGATGGTCAGGAATACGTGGACCATGGTTATTGCGTTTTTAATGGCTGCTGTAGCCTTAATAGTAAAATATTTGCGACCAATTTTTGAACGTTGGTATGCAGTATCAACTGGCAAGCGCGGCGTTGCTGCACAAAGCTATACAAGGCTTCTTGTGCCACAAGGTTTGCAAAGAAATTTCCCTCGTATTGTCGCCTGTTGAAGGCAAGCGCCGTGGTAACCAACGCAGCGCCTCTCATCTCGCCACCCTACGAGCGTGGAAAAGACGCCTAGCGGTGCCACAAGGCGCGAACCTGCGTAGAGGCAGGTGACGCAATGCGAAAGCGCCGCTGAGTCAGCCTTCCAGAAAACGAACTGCAGCAGTAGCTAGGCACGGTGACGCAAAAGAGACGCCATGAATGGGCGGTCGCCAACCGTCACCGAGCGATCCTCGCCTCAAGACGGCCTAATGTCGACTAGAGAGGGAAGCGCAATGCTATCGGCCTCATGCCAAACTCTTGTACAGCGATGCTGTAAAAACTGTACATGAAGCCTTTCTCGTTTACTCTGCATTTATCTATCTCTGGCTGTCATGCCCTGTATAGAAGGGTCGAGGCAAACTGCTGAAAGCTCAGACGCACAGAAGTAATGACTGCGATGAATTCGCAACAGTGATGACCATAGTGTCATAACAGGCTCTCTCTGCCATCCGCTCTGTGCCCACAAACCTAATCATTGCTTCATAAGAGGAATTCACCGTTAGCTATGTAAATGATTCTTCTACCTCAGTTTTGGTTGCTAATCTAATCTGTTAAAGCGGTTCCAAGAATTTAAACGCTACAAAAATATCGCAATATTATTCTCAAACTGGCCGGCAAGAACAGAATGAGCAACGTTTAAGGTCTTTATTAAAATTGCTGTTTCAGTGTCATAAGTGTCAGTGTCGGTATGAGGCAAAAAAAATTTTCTGCTCAGTTCTATTTCGCTGTTGCCATCCGCAACATCGAATGGCTGATACCGGTCACAGAATCGACAGCGTGGCAGTTCCTGAGGTCTATAGCAAAGATGAATAGAAATAAAAGTGCAACAAAAGCTCTTTACCTATTCAGACCCAGCAGAGCGATTTCGTGGGAGGTTAAGAAAGTTAAGAAGTTTACGTTGGGTAACCGGAACCTATCTAATTCTTTTATGTGACACTCTTCCAAAGCGCTCCCACCAACTGGGCACACTGAGACCCAGTTAAGTTGACCTGTAGGTACAGATTATCGCATTTTAATAACGAGAAGGTCTCACTTAAACCGGATACTTTTTAAAGCAAGAAGAGACCAAAAAATCAAACACGGGTATCGTCGTCACCGACCTTTTTAACAATAAAAATCTTTGTCAAGACGGTTTTCTGGCTGCGCATAACTACGGACAGAACACAGCGCCATTCACTCGCGAGTCTGAACCAAGCGGGGGAAGAAAACGTCTAGTTTCCATACACACATTTTTAAAGATTAAATACGCTTTTGTTGCCGAACAAACATAATATTAGCCAGAAGCAAAGAACGGCCAATTTTTACTCATAAAATAAATTGTGTGCAATTTTCCGCAGTGTCACTTTGAACATAACTTTCCAGCGTCAGCGGTTCACCTTTTATAATATGAGGTAACGTATTCCCCAGAACGGTGCGAATATGCACCAGAAAGTATCGTTGTGCAACCAACCATTCACTCATTGAAGAATCGAGGGCAAAGAATAATTTTGCAAAATTTGCATTGAATTAACCATCGCTATGACTGTTTTCAGTACTGGCAAAAGAGTCCTAGTAAGACGCACTATCATTCTTCAAGAACTAAGACCGAAGGCTGACAGAATGATGCCATTGCTCAAACTCAGCCTTCCATGAACTGAATAGGCGTCTCTTCTACAAATGAAGCGCCGTAAAGCAGTGAGACAGCACCTGACTATGGCCGCCATTTTCTTGTACACGAATAGGAGATTGTGGTCACTCGATGTCCCGTACAAGTTTGTCGGTGCCGTAAACACAGAATTGCTACCTGCGAACACAGAAAGCGTTAGGAAGAGAAATGAAAAGGAACTTAGTGAAGGGAAACTTGGAGTCAAGGTGTGTAATGTACGTGGGAAGGGTGAAATTTTTTCACGAAGGATATGATATATCGGAGCTTTTACAGTATATGTAGCCAGAAACCATACCCTTTAGTTTGGCAACAAGGTGCATAACTGTTCGCTAAGGCTAGTCTACCGTAGCTAAAGGAAGTCCCAAGAATATATCCGGTGTTGCAGGTCATACTAAGCGTGACTGTACTTTCGTTATTAGAGAAACAGGCACATGTCTATTGCCCGGCAATAAGAGTAGCCATGATGAAAGCTCACCGTCGGTGATACGAGCCCAGGAGTAGCCCGCCACGTTCACCTCAAGGCCGCACGTCTTGATGACGAAGCTGCGGCCACCGACGCGGAACCAGAACATTTCTTCGGTCGTCCTCTTGACCAGGATGTGACCGAGGTGCAGGTCACGATGCTCGAACTCCAGCGCTTCCTCAGCTATGGCCAACGACAGCGCCATTTGCTGCAGGATGCTCCAGAGCTGAAGCACGTTGTCCAGCTGAAGCAACAGAGTGCGCCAGAAGAGTCACGCTGGAGACTGAAAATCACTCGCCTGTCTCGAATGGTTTGGTTTGGTTTGTGTGGGTTTAAAGTCCCAAAGTGACTCAGCCTATGAGAGACGCCGTAGTGAAGGGCTCCGGAAATTTCCACCACCTGGGGTTCTTTAAAGTGACATCGCGCAGTACACGGGCCTCTAGAATTTCGCCTCCACCGAAATTCAACCACCGCGGCTGGGATCGAACCCACGTCTTTAGGGTCAGCAGCCGAGCGTCAGTACCATGCACTGAGCCACCGCTGCGGGTGCTTCTATTGAATGAGCAGTGGTACAACTAAGGTATCGAAAAATTTTGCCCATCATGACAGGCAACCGTACAGAAAAAAGTTGTATGAAGTAATAACCTCATACGGTTTGTCGTTCACGTCATACAATTGTCAGTGCAGATGTCATACAGATGTCATTTATTTTTGCAAAATCATACATTTGTCATACGAATGTCATACAAGGTCATGCAAATTGTATGATATTTGTATGACGAAGCCTGTGTAAAGTTATTGCATCGAACAACTTTTCTCAACGCGGAAGGAAAAGAAACAGACTACCACCCTGCCGCGGAGCCGTACCGCGTTTCATTTCCACGGCATAGACATTGGCATTTTGCAAGGCGTGCTTCTGGCGACGAGCAAAAAGCGCATAGTTACTGCGTGAGCACTTCGATGCCACCCGCCTACGGCGGACGTGGGAGGGCTCAGAAAGCAAGAACCAGGGGCCACAGCTGGCGTCTGCACCGGCGTAGTTTTGCGAGCACGAGAGGAAGACACGAGTCCTTGGTACTTGAAATGACCCAGCGGGCTGTGGCGTTCATTGGACATATACTGGTGCTGTGATAGATATTTTCAATTTATTTATTTATTTATTTACCGTAAAAGCCCAGAACTGGACATTACATATGGGTGAATGTGTCAAAGAAAGCAGCAACCGATAACAAATGATAGAAAATGTACACAAGGCAAAGCTGAGCTGACACTTTGGCATAAGAGAAGATTCAAGAACTGGTGAAAACACGTTGGTACGCGAAAAAAGCTCAGGCATTCTTCAGCAGAGCACAGGAATAACAGAACATAAGCAAAGCGAAATGGTACCGGCAAAAGCGGCATTCATAACACACACAGTAATCAAGCACTGTGTGACGCATTTTCTGCGTTCAAAGGTGTTAGTAAAGCTACTTGAAAAGACGATGATTCGGTATGGCTGACTATGCTGGATGGCAGTGCGTTCCATTCATTTATTTCCAATACCAGCGGTGACTTCTGATATATTAGTGTGCGAGCGAAGATCGGGCGGACTTTATGCGCATGATCCAGGCGAGCTGAGTGATGGAGCGCAGGAAAGACATGATTTCGGGAGAATGGCTCGTCGCTATGGTATAACGTGTGGAAAAATGACAACCGAGCAAACGTTCTACGCGTAACAAGAAGGTGAAGATTCAGGATGCGCTTTTTGTAGTTCTATAGTAATAGGTGAGAAATTCAAGTTGTAAATTCTGTGTCCGGGTTAACCCTAAAGTTGATTTAGAGCCTTCTTGTACGCTACTCTACCACTTTCGCCACTAAGCCAAAATTCTGTCTTTGAGGCAATGAAGAATTTATTTCACCCATAACCTTACCTGATGCAAACGGCATGCGCACCTCAATTGAAAAAGACTGTTCATCCTGTTTGTTGTTTAAGTTGGCACTATTTTATAAATAAAATATATTAGGAATAGCTATCGCTCTAAGCAATGTATTTGCTGCAGCTGAGGTTAGAGATGATATTAAAAATCATTTCCCATTAGTACAAAGGCATAATTTTTATGTTATGGGCGTTAGTCGGGGCATAGCGAACAATGAAGGCTTCTTATATCGCTCGACTATTATTTCATGCCCACAAAGGCATGTGTTTATGTGGTAGCACAGAGGAAATTAATATATAAATATTAACATTGCACATAGAGATTACTACAACCGAAAGCTGAAATTTGTAATTACGATTAGGGTATCAAGCTTTGTTAGTAACGCATTATTAGATTTATTGAAATAGCTTACTGACACGGCTCAGCTGCTATCTTACAATATTGTGTCGAAACTTTTTACACCACAAAACCTTATTTTAAATGATAGCCATAAGGTGCAGACGAAAAACGGCATGAACCATTTATTTCTTCAACACTCTGTATATTGAGGCAACGAAAACAAACCGGCTGAATTTCTCTCTCCAGATGCACTTTTCAGTTCTATTTCACTAGACTGTGTCTTCCCTTGTGAACAAATAAAGTAGGAGGATTGTTTAACTCCTTGTACATGTTTAATCTACAAATGAAAGTCCGATGTGACTTACACCTCTAAAAAAATACGGTCGCCTATGACGACAGCCAGCTGTCATTAGACAATTAGTTTGGCATCAAAAAATCAAGGAGCGCAGAGCTTAACTATTGTTGAAGGAAGTCGTTAGGAATGAAGAAAACTACCACCTCATGTTCTTTTCCTGTTGCGTGTTAACTGCAAATGCAGTTTTCAGTTCTTTTACACCAGCCTATGTCTTTCGTTGCGAACAAATAAAGAAGGCCAATTGTTTAACTTAACTAACGTTCAGGGAAGTGGTTAGGAACGAATAAAACTGCTACCCCATGTTCTTTTCCTTCCTGGGTATAAATTCAAATTCAAGCTACTGACTCACTTCAACGCGGTATAGCGGCACACCAGCGTACGTCATGTGCACGGCCAGGTAGGCGCGTTCAGGATTGGCTGCGAAATAAACAGTGTAAGAGCGCCTGTCACTGGATGCCCAATCTATCGTTCTCATTCGACACTGGCGAGGTCTACTAATGAAGGGTGATTGACTGCAAGCCGTTTGGGGTGGTCAAATTCAGTATTTAAGGACGCTTAGTTGCATCTCACGATAATTGCAGTTCCGAAACCTCCATTATTGACGTTTGTTTTTGGAACACATTTCGTGTCAATAAGAATAATAATATGATAGAATTTGTTAGCCTAAAAAGCACACAAATTTTGCGCTAAATACCACTACAATCACTTTTTTGTAGCGCAATTCGGCTGCATCAACGTCGTAGGGGCATTAAATAAAATAAAGCCGCCAAGCAAAATATTAGCATGAAAGGATACACACTAATGAATATGAGCAGTGTTTTGCAAGCAGGCTAAGAAAGAGGGAAAAAATGGAATATAAAACAAGAGAAAGTACTGCTAGTTACCTTCATCAAAACGCTTGGCGGTTTGATGGTTAGAGGTAGGGTCGCTCCGGTGACCTCCAAGTTCTTCAGGGTAGGAGCCGAAGACACACGTGACGCTGCGAAATGAGCGAGGGAAATTTGTATTCATGGAAAAAAGATTTCTTATTCTTCCTAGATGGTCAGACGTGTGGCAGAAAAAGTTCTGTGCGCAGGTTCCCGATTTCAACTCTTTCCGGAAAGGGGCCAGGTAGTTTTTTTCGATTTCACTCGAACATCTCGATGGCGGCTAGTCTTAAAGATGGAACTTTTGACGAAGCAACACATCAGTGGTAGAATTGTCCCCCATGACGGCTCAGGCGCGCCTCAATAACATCAGGCTAGACTGGTCACGGCACTCTCCTTTCGGGTGGGACCTACGACGACATCATGTGATGACCCCAACTCCACAAACGTCGGAAGTTGTTACTGACATAGCTGTCCTTGCAGAAACGAGATTTAAAAAATGGCGCCCACACAGTTTCAACCAGCCAGGTTTATCTTTTTTCGCGACAACATGGCTGCGTACCCCAGGGCGGTCTGTAAATGTTGTCGCTGTAAACTTCCCCAGGGAGTAGCGACAATTACCCATGGTGTTCCGGGAACGCGGTACCACAGCATCTCCGCGCCTTAGACTACTACAAACTGATTTCGCCTTCGTCGTCATCAGCATCGTAACATAAGTTTTGTTCGATTCGTTTCACTGTAATCGATATATTTTCATCAGTGTGATGAACTTTAATGGCACAAGGGTAGCTTGGCTAATTAACGCCATGAAGCACGGGGTGTTTTCTTCGACACAAGTGGGGTCGGAGACCCATTTTCTAAGTGTTGCAGGCTAAAAAAGCCAGGACACGGGAACTTGTACCCACTGGAAAACAGTGGGTAACCGTCGGCACTTGGAATGAATCCATTTTCAAACGATGTTCTTGTGACGAACACGTTATAGTACGAGCCGTTCTGCTAACCAACTAGCCGACGTGGAGAACACTGGGTAAATGATTTATTTCTGACCACTTTAACCATATGCCTCAAGAAGCTAAAATGAATCAAAATGTGCTGCAAAGCTTCATGTATTAAGCCGACTGTATTAAGCATTTAGTAAAAATAAACGCCGTGAAACCGAAACACTACAAATGCATTCTAGTTCCCTGGTACATGAACCTGCTTGAGGCCTCCCATGTACCACATCACAGCCAATACATCCTTTTGAGATCTTGCGCAGAGGAAGCTACGGCCACTGCGACAAATTGTAAAATTCGTATCTCGAGCGAATTTAACAGTATTTTGTTTCAAAATTATGAACTAAGTTTCTCTGAGAGTTTCACAGGGGCTACAACTATAGGGAGCTCCAGTTGGCGGTGTTGAGCAACACTGTTGTGTGCTTGGGGTCTGGCACCAATTAGGTACATGAAATAAAGCAGATGTCAGTCCGTAGGCTGGCATTGGATGCACATTCGAATACAACTGGAAAAGCAGTAGAAGGAGGTATGAGGTGGTGAACATTCGAAGCGTATGAGATGGAAAGAAAAAGTGAATATGAAGAAAATCTGAGGCAAATGAGAGGACAATAGATGGGTGGAAAACGTTTTCAGGTACTTATACAGCAGCAGGCTTTTGTCCAGCAGTGGGTGTAGTCAGGCTAATGATGATACCTCAGCAGTATCGATACTACATGGAGAACGACTCGATAGCTTGCAAATAAACACCAAGGGCGATGGGAAGGAAAACATTGTAGACAATAGTGAAAGAGAAAATGCAAATCTCTGACAATGCGGTCAGGAAAAACAATACGCGGGACAAGAGGACGTTGAAGTGGTATAGGACGGTTAAGTAAAATTTAAAAGGGAAAAAGTTTGCGACAGTTCCACAGGAATCGCTTTATCTTTAGAGTCTATAGGGCTGGGTACTTGAGG
The DNA here is from genome assembly GCA_030143305.2 of Amblyomma americanum. Lineage (NCBI taxonomy): Eukaryota > Metazoa > Arthropoda > Arachnida > Ixodida > Ixodidae > Amblyomma > Amblyomma americanum. The sequence continues at coordinate 30,575 of JARKHS020034210.1, read as the reverse complement.
ACGAAGTGTCACCGAGATAAATTTACAGCACGATTGAAATTTGTTGTTGCTGCATGGAAGAGAAAGAAGCGATAGAACGTGCCATTGTGTGAGGTCAACAACAACAACAACTATTCAGTTTACAACCCTCGGTGCACGCGACTCCCACAGAGATCAGGGAAGCACTGGGGTTTAGGAACAGCCAGGCCATGGTGAACTTTTAAAAAGTAGAAGCAAGTAAGAGGCGACAAATGATTTGTGGATAAGGGATGGAGAGTAGTTTAGGTGGCAGAAAAAGAAAATTGTCATTTAATACGAATAAAATATTACAATTATTAATGTTGTAAAAATTAGTACCACCACAGGACAAAGTAGATGCTGCCAGTTGTAGACTGTTGTAGATTTCTGAGCACGTATAGCGTGAGGTAGACCGCTCAAAGCGAGGAAGTTTTGGCGCCTTGCTTACCTCTTGATTGCCACGAAACCCGCTGTGTACTTCTCCGACGCCGATCTCAATCCAGAAAGTTTCCTGCACACACGTGAAGGAAAAAATCATGTCTGTAAAAATCAGTAGTTAGCATTCAGCTTGAGTGTAATGTTAGGGTAGAAATGCCAGAATCAGAAGCCGGACTGAAATGTAACAGCACAGCAAAAACTAAGGCCACACTACGTTTGTGGTTGGCAGCATGTTATGAAGAGATTGTGATAAGTATTTAGATCCTTGTTGTCCGGCGCATTAAACACCCTCACCCATGTGTACACCCACTGATGCATCGACTGTGGTATTCTTGTAATTAAAGATCTTTAAACGCGCTCAATCCAGAACTGGAGAAGTATTGGAAGGAACGGAGCGGAGTTGTTAGAGCGAAAATGGTTTCAGGTGTACGCAAGCGATTTCTCTCAATCATGAATCACGATTTTAGGAGTCGGCTTCAGTAGCAGGCCAAGAAATTGCGTCTCTTTCTTTTGAAGGAGAGTTAGCACTGTTGATTGCGATAAATTTCAGTAGTCAAAGAAAGTCCGATAGATTAGGTGTGCAAGATTGATCTTCTGACCGGTTTATTTTGCATTCTAGGCGCTTTTGTGGTTATTTTACTTCAAAAGTCTTTGAGTAAGTTGTATTCTATTCTTGCATGTTTAAATTCAGGCATATTGCATCTCTTATTATTGGCTGCTCAAACCTTTGTTATATGTTCCTCGATGTCATTTAAGTGTCGTTATAGTACTATTGTATATTGTTCATTGTATTTCTTGCGTGATATCCCCCCCCCCCCATGTAATGACCACATGGGACTTTAGGGTAAATAAATAAGAAAGAAAGTTTACTTATGCCAGGAAATACATAAGGAAAGATAGAGATATTCGCTTCTTGGTGGGATAAATGTATGCTCTCATTTGTAGAGGCTTTTTGCCTGCAGTTCTACTGCATTTTGGTTGTCCTCCATTATGGATTGCATCAACTGCGAAATCCTGCGAAGGTCTAATGAAATGAAGCAATCGCTACTTACGATGCTATCAGCATTTTGCTGAAGACAGCATCCCAAGACTTGATCACAGAGTCTATCTTCACCACCTTGAATGCGCTGTCGCCCTCATAGCTGTGCACGCGAAAAGTTTCCGAATGCTTTCCGTGGGCGATCTTGGTGAAGCGATCCGCTTTCCTTTGAACCCAAAAAGAAGAAGAAAATAGATGGATTCTCCAAAGTTCTGCGCTCCCAATATAATACGTGACTCGTCCCTAAAGTTGCTACTCTTCGTGGTACTAGGTGGGCTACTCTCTTGCTATTTTCGCTCTTGCTAGTGTGACACGCCTGAGTTGACTCCTGGGTACTAAGTGAGCGATGTTTAGACTATAAAACAAATATAAAGTTTCTGCTTAGGTCACGGCCAGCCCCTCATTCTTCAACAAGGCCTTGAATACTCAGACTGGAGTCACAGACCCATTTTCCAGGCAATTCGGCGAAGCTAAGCCGAACACCAGGCTTGCACACATGTCGTTAACAACGCCAACAAAACACTTGGATACCTTCGTCGTAACTTTGCTAAAGCACCATCATCGCTGAAGCTTTTACTGTACAAAACACTAGTTTTACCTAAACTCGAATACGCTGCATCGATCTGGGATCCTTATCACCAGAACTTAACGCACTCACTTGAGATGGTCCAAAATACAGCTGCTCGATTCATTCTCTCTAACTACAACAGAACTGCAAGCATAACCAGCATGAAGTCTAGTCTCGGTCTGCCATCCCTTGCGTCCCGTCGTCGAGCACTTCGTCTTCGCCTTTTCCTTAAACTTTTTCACCATTCTTATCTACGCGAAGAACTTATTTCACCCCCACAGTACGTGTCACCACGCATGGATCACGCCCACAAGGTTGGAATACCATTCTGCAGAACGAAAACCTACTTTCATTCCTTTTTACCCCGGACATCCGACGAGTGGAATCACCTTCCCGCACCACTGGCACTAATCGATGATCACCGTTTGTTTCAAGATGCCTTAGCTAACACTGTATAACTAGCAACCTTCTGTAAAATTGTGCTCATATTTCTATGTTTTACTACATTGTATAACCACTCCCCTCTATAATGCCGTATGGCCCTGAGGGTATTTCAAATAAATAATAAATAAGTAAATAAATAAAGAGAATGCTTGTACACATTGCCTCACTGGTGGGTAACCGGCGGATAACTGGGTAACTGTTTCCATCGTTTCATCCTCGCAGTGCTCCATGATGTTTCAGCGCCAGTTTTGCTTATTTCCGAGTTAACAGATCTCTTAAGCTGCCAATTAACGAGTTGATAGGGACCACATGAAAGCAGTTTCTTGGTTGGTAATGAAACTTCCAGTTGATAATATTTGAAACGACTGCTTCAGAACCCATCACAGAGCCCTTGGCTTCAATGAGAGCACGGCACACTTCGAGTTACCCTCAAACGTGCCCTAAAAAGCAGCAACCGGATAAAGGTTCGTTGCAGCCGTCATTAGATAGCGTTGTCTGAATTAGTCGCCACTGCGAATGCCGCCTCCGTTAAAGTAGTAACAGTGCCGAGCACCTATACTAATGCACCCAGAACTAGAAGACAGCAGCCGCAGCCTTTGTCCTGTTGCTACAAACTCCCGACGGTGGCTTGCAGAGGCGGATGCTGTGGTCCTCGCTGGTGACATGCGCTTTTCCCTGCAACTTCCTATGTGTTTACAAAGAGCAATGCTCCTCTGTTCCACATTTCGCTGAACACTCTTCGGCTAACTCATCTCATGATGATCATACTAATTAAGCCCCCTAGCAAGAGAAAGCCTTCTTCCACGCACCTACAATCAGTTCTGTCCTGCGACAGCTAGAGCCACATCGTCTTGAAAACTTTCCAATTTAATCCTCCCGCCTTAGTCTCAACCAACTACTACTGTCCCTTCCTTCTCTTGGAATCCATTCTGCTGCTCTAAGCTACCATTGTTTGCTTCCTTTCGGCGTTACATGCTGTGCCCACGTGTATTTCCTTGTTTGCTTCAGCTAGGGTATCATTAGCTCGTCTTTGAATGTAAACAGACACTGCCCACTTCTCGTGTTTTGACGTTGCCCCTGTCATTCTTCCTTCTACAGCTCGCTGCCCTGGCCTAAGTGAAATCTCAAGCCTGCGTTTTAGTAGTGCTTTGCTTGGAAGACCCGGATGGGTTTATCTGTCGCACATTCACTCCACCAGCTTTATAAGCCATTGGGCCCCTTTGGGTGACAGGATGGCTGGTCTACTCCCTTACTCTTCCTTCTGTGAAAATAAATGTTTTTACTACTACTAAACCAACCAAGAATACGAGCTGAGCTGCGGTTTGTCGTATATTCGTCCTCTGCACTCGCAAAGACGAGGAAGTCGTCACGCCAGTAACGCACATGTGGTCGAAGAGCTGGGCGAACGTGGTTGGCAGGCGTTGGTGGCAGGCAGTGAGGAGGTCGCCGAACACTGTCCCTCCAGCTGGTGGCGAGTACGTGGGTGAGAAGACAGTGGCGGCCTCCACCGGCACGTGTCGGAGTAGCTGTGCGAGGTGAATGCTCTGCGCAGGAAACGAACGCAGGCCGGGACAATAGAATAATAGCTTGGCTCTGGGACCTTGGAACCGGCGGAACATGCACCCAGGAGCTCGCGCTCTTGAAGTACGGTAGATATATCCATGCAGTTCACTTTCTCGCATGACCTGAGAACAATTCCACCCGAAGGAAGGCCAGTGAATCATAACAATTCCACGTTGATTCCAATTTAATTCATTTCTTGCTCCTCGGGGTTGGCTCAAGCGACGCCCCGCCCTCCGCCATGGCTGCTCTTGAGCCAATGACGAATGCAGAACGAGAGGAGTAGCATGCGATGGGTCAGTCACAAGGAGAGAAGAAAAAATTTAAAGAATGAAATCAAAAGGGAAGTGTTATGTTACTATGGCCCCTTTTGAGAGGTGCGCTACCCTACAAAGACTTTGTATTAGCATTAAAAAACATATATGACATTTCTTCAGTTTAGAGGCATATCTCTGTGGCCTTTTAATAGGCGAGCTTGTTGCTCACACCGAAATTGTCTATGCAGTTGCTGGTACCTGAATTCTTCGAAGTGGACAAAGAAACAAAAACATTTGTAGTACCGCGATCCCCTCTTAATGATTAACTCATCTCACTGTTCTTTAATTTGATTGGACGAACGACCTGAAAGAACAAAGTGTAAATCGCATCATCGTCGTAATCAGCTTACTGCGCCCACTGCAGGGCAAAGGCCTCTCCCATGTCTCTCCATTAACCCCGTTCTTTGCCAGCTACGGCCAACGTATCCCCGCAAACTTCTTAATCTCATCCGTGCAGCAGACTTTCTGCCGCCTCCTGCTGCACTTGCCTTCTCTTGGAATCCATTCCGTTACCCTTAAGCACCAGCGGTTATCTTCCCTAATCATTACATGCCCTGCCCAAGCCCATTTCTTCCTCTTGATTTCGACTAGCATGTCATTAACCCGCGTTTGTTCCCTCACCCACTCTGCCCGCTTCCGGTCTCTTAACGTAAGTCGCGCAACGTTGTTCAAATAGTAAGACACCCCAAGCAGGACAAAAAAGCCTAAATCGCGAACAAAAGCCATCTGAATGCTGCTCCCCAGAGACGGCCGAGGTCTAATTCTGGCACAGGATAGAACTAGAACTTATCCTCGTAGGCTGCGTTCTTTACAACGGAATGCGTTCAACCTTCGTACCTTGTGTTTCAATATGAATCGAACATTTTGGAATATACCAGAAAACAGAACACGGCAAACGAAAGAAAACGAAAGCGGAAACCAATAGCAGAATGTGACGTCTAAAAAAAATCCCTTTTCTTGCGGTGCGGTGCGGCTGCAAGGTCTATGCTCATGATTAATTACTTGGTAGAGAAACTGATCCCGCCATAGAGAGGGGGATGCTCACAATTAAAAACCCTTTTCTACACTCACCGACCCTGTGGCCACAGATGGCGCATCCCGAGTGCAACTCGAACTCCTTTCGGCAGCAGAGGTTACGTCTTCAGAGTCCCATATTTTGTCGCCTGGAGAAAGAACCACGCGTTCACGCAAAGAGCTAAGGTATAGTGGTGGCGTTAGTCGGACCCAGATATTAAAAAAACCATCCTGTGTCGACCTTTATGGTGCGCCTCGCCGTAACAGCGGAGGCATACCACGAGCCCGGCGAACCTTTAGTTCGTCTTATTTTATCTCAGTGGGCACTGAAGCTGCCTTAGACGTCCTGTGGACGTTTGGGACATCCTGCGTACGCCTAATGGAATTGCAGTGCCCATGGTTAAGCCAACAGCCCGAACCACTACTTCATAGTCCTGATGGAATGCTACCATAAAACTTGTTGCTGCGGTGGCGCTGCACAACTAAGCACAGCTCTTGGAGTTTTCTTGTAGCCGAACGCACAACAGTGCCTGGCACTTACAATATAGGCCTAGCAAAAGTTGCTTGTAGTTAACTGGGCCGTGCGTTTTATGCAGTGCGAGGTTGTTACAGGAATGGTTTAATTTTCTCAGTTGAACGCACATGCGGTAATGATTCCCAGTTTTAACGCCGACTCGCAGAAACTTCCTTTCACTGCTGCTGCAGAGCCTGCCGCAGTGTTCAGAGGTAGAAGAAAATGAACGAGGCGGCACAGACGACAGCAGTGAGGCAGGCGTCATTCCGTTGCAGCGTCACTAGTTTTCTAGGTTCTTGAAACGACACCCGTGAACTAACCCCAGGACCGCCGTCAAGCAACTCGCCCACCAGCCTAGGTGCGTTCGGAACGTGGTCACGCAACTTGCCGTCAGCACTTACCTGCGAGAAATCCGGCGTCTCCGGCATCCGCGTAGAACAATCGGGTGTAGGCTGCGCTGGGTGATATGTGCTTCTTGTCCTCGACAGGCTCTGAAGAGTGTAATTGAAGGCCGTTTTCATAAGAATTCGCTTTAGGCATGTCGATTCGGGGTACGTCAGCGCCGTCGTCTGCCGCGAAGACAGCGTGCTGAGGTCGTCTCCGCCGTGGTGCGGCGCATATGGTTAGGCAGAGAGCGCTCACAACTGCCAGCAGGACGCTTAACGTAGTCGAATATTGAGCCTGGAAAAGAGCGACAAGTATTTGCCCCTTTCATCGCGTGATTTGTTAGAGGGGAACTGGAAGTGCAATGGGGTAGACCAACTAAGAACTACGTCATCAATAAGAGAACGTAAATAGAAGTACACAAAAAGATCTAAGCATGCAGGCTTGAGAAAGGTGCAGGAGTCTGTAGTGACCCCCCCCCCCCGGCCACCCATGGGTCCTTCCCTTTGCTCTTTTTCGACTGCCCTGGTAATTAACTAATTCCTTCTCCCTGCACACTCACATCTACAACGTTTGTCTCCTGGACTCCAGCCGGAACGGATGTTTGGACCACCTCTGCAGAACTCTGCTCTTGTAAGTTAGGGTGGCCGATGTCCAAGCCACCGGCGTTGTCACCTTCACCGGTCCGCGGGACCACGCACACACAGGAGTTGATCCAGGTGGCAGTGACCATGACGATGAGTATCATGGCAGGTATGCGGGCCGCGACACAACCGCGGAAATACGAAGACACGACCACAGAGACGTCGCTCGAAAATAGCCACGGCTTCTTCCTTTTCTTCTTCTATCGTGTTTGATACTGCTAGAATCTCCAAAGACTGATGCTTATTGCATGAACATGTTGAGGACTGTTATTTGCCGCTAGGCTCGTATCATACATATATGCATAAAAACAATTGGAAAGGCTCTAACGTAGTTAAACCTAGTAGACATGTGAAAGCATGTGTTTAGTCTCGTTGGCTCACGGTGTTGCTTGACTCGTTCGTCGGCACGTCTGGCGACGATATTAGACTAAACTTAAGCTCTGATCGAGGTTAAGCTGATCTGATCTGTTCACGGCGTAGATGACGTTGATGAAGACGACAGCATGCAATAAATACACAGCGCGAGAGTGGTCCCATCGTTTACCTCCTTCCAAAACTGACGAAGGTCGAATCTGTGGCATGACGTCACCTTGAGACTCACGCGCATCCTAACCTATATCGCAAACACTTGTTCTTCCCCACCCTCTACTCGGACAATTGCCCGAGCTGCGGACACCACCGACCTACACTATACCATTCCGTTTGGGCCTGCACAACACCCGGCGGCATCCCACCTATAAGCGTCCCCCTCCCTTCTTCTTGGGAAGATGTCCTGTCAAGCACGAAGCCGACCGACCAGCGCCGGCTCATCGAGCGTGCCGGGACAATAGCGGTGGCCAACGGAGCTACGGACTAAGAACCCTTCTTCTTGAGACCGCTCTGACCAGCACAAATCCGCCAGACTAGCGACAGCTCCTCTAGCGGGCCTGCAAGATCGCGGCGGCACATTGAGCCGTGTACTGAGGGCTTCACTCATGAGGACAAGCATATAATACGTAATAAATGTTTTTCCTCCTCCTCCTCCTCCTCCACATTACGGCAGCACGTAAATTGGTCGCTTTTGAGAAACCAGAGTATTCTGACCTTCAGCAGTTAAAGCGTCAGAGTAGAATCAGAACATCCGAAAACAATGCCCCCAGCTCTTGAGCCGCTAGAGAGTGTTTTACACCATAAGCTACAAGTGCCGTCCGCGTTCAATTTCGGCGCGATAGTACAAACGTATATTTTTTTGTCGGTGTCAGATCATAAACGCTTCCTCTGCGTTTTGCGAAACTCTAAACGCAAGTAGAATTCTTTTGAGCGGGCTTCCCTTTAAACGGCTGGGTCGAAAGGTAGCCTCGCGAAAGATATGACTGCTCTCCCTCGAAGCAGCATTCGCTCTGGTATGAGCATCCGAACAACCGTCGCAAGCAGGCTGCCATACCGGCGACGGCGCGGCGCGCCGATACGGCACAGACCAACGTTTATAGATATACTTGAGTTTCGAAACTCCCTGCTGGAGCCGGGCGCGACTTGCCCCTAGGGAGTGTGAGGGCGCTGCGGTCGCTGGTTGCGCCAACGTTTGGCTTGCGGCGTGTGCGTCGGTGGCTGTTTTTTCCTGTTGCCACGTTTGTTTTTTTTGCGTGTTTGTGTGGCTTTAGTTTTCATTTAATTTGGTTTCGTGTTTGTGAATGTGCGACTGCTTCGTGAATTTCGTTAAAAGTCAGCCGTTTGCCGTAACGGAGTGAGAAGCGAGTGATTTGGACGCTGCAAGAAGTCGTCGATTTCCACGGCCTGCTGCTGCCGGCCAGCCGTGTTTTTGCCACCAAGAGCTGCACTCATCGACCTGTTTTGCCTTTTAACTTCAACTGCGTTGAAATTCAGCCAGCATGCCGACCTGCTTCGTGCCTGGTTGCACGAGCGGGTACCGAAACAACCCAGAAAAGAGGCACTTTTTTGCTCCACCATCGGACCCGCTGCTTCGTGAGAGGTGGGCTAGAGCGATCCCCCGCGCTGACAAGCTACTCAGCAAAACATGCAAAGTGTGCGACGTTCAATTCCAGCCGTCAGACATCGTCAAAACATCCGAGCACAACATCAACGGTGAAGTTGTGGAGATAGAACGGGGTTCGTGGGCACTGAAAAATGGTGCCATTCCCACGCTGTTTCCCAATTTGCCCAGTTACCTGTCTTCTGCAACCAAAAGGCGGCGATCACCGAAGAAGAGAGGCGCAACTGCTAGGAGTGCACAGCTGGCTTGTCACGTCACTCACAAAGAATCACAAGAGCTGCCGGGTGATTTCGATAGCACTGACATTGCAAACATCATCGAGAATGGTGCGTCGCTGCAACTGCCTCGAAACTGGCAATTTTCAGTTGTGGTGGAGGAGCCTGGTGATCGTCAGCAAGCAGTTTTCTGCGAAGCAGGAATGAAAACAGGTGTGTTCTCCATCCTCAAAAGCGTTGTGGTAAGGGAGGACCTTACATGCATTATTTCAGGGAATGGAAAACTACTACAAAGATCGCTTGTCGATGTGCAGATGCGCTCGCTAAAAGACGTGGAAGCGATAGTGCAAATTGTGCACAACATGAAATTCTGCCTTGGATGTAGCCACAGTGCTGTGAGTGGCTCCGAAAACTCTTCAAACAAAACTGGAACTGTGTACCACAAGGGTTGTACAGTTCTAACAGATGCAGACAGAGGTGTGTGTGCCATGTGTGTTAGCACGGCAAAAATGTCGAAGAGAAAGGCTGCATCAAAACAGCCTAGGAAGAAAGTGCCTGTGGCAGCCAGTGTGCTTAGGAAGCGTCTGATCCGTGCCACTGCTGCAAGAGAGTGCAAAAAGGCAGAAGTAAGTCGGCTGAGTGCTAAGCTAAGAAACGCTTTCACGACAGCCATAGACGACATTGTAAAAGATTTGCCTGGGCCACAGAAGGTGGCCATTCGTGCCGCTGTAATGCAGCAAGCAGCGAAGTCGCCTCGTGGACGCAGGTACATAACAGAGTGGCTCATGGTGTGCCTGCTCCTGAGGCTAACAAGCCCGAAATGTTATAGGACTCACTCTGATAGGAAGATTCTACCCCTGCCCAGCGCCAATCGCTCAAGGGTCTGCCATGCGAGTATGGTATGAATAAATTTGCATTGGAAAGCACTAAGCTGCAAATGAATGGAAAGCTGGAGCATCATACGTATGGCTCAATTATCATCGACGAAATCAAGTTAAGGGAAACGATAGAGTTCAACAGAGCTTCTTACAATTTTGATGGCTTCGTCAACTATGGGGACATTTGCAATGAAGACTCCAACGTGCTAGCAGACCATGCATTGGTGCTGATGTTTAACCCTATGTTTGAGCCCTGGATTCAACCAATAGCAACATATGCAACGAAAGGGGCCGGGCCAGGATGGATTTTGGCGAAGATAGTGGTGAGCTCAGTTTTACAGCTATTTCAGTATGGCGCCAATGTGTTGGCAGTTATCAGTGATGCTGCGGGAAGCAACAAATCCATGTGGACACATCTTGGAGTAAGTGGCAAACTGACGGGTGCCAGCTGCAAAATGGAGCATCCTTGCCTTCCAGATGCATCACTTCACTTCATATGTGATGTTCCTCACATAATGAAATCCATTAGGAATCATCTGATGAAACACAAATATCGTCAGGTACAAAGCTTTTTGCTCAGCATCTCGGTCTTCTTAAAACTGCACTATGTTGCTGTACTTTGTTTTCTAAGGCACTATGCAATTATTTAATTTCAGATAGGAGACTACAAAGTAAATTATGAGTACTATGTGCGGCTGTTCGAGGCTGAAAAGAAAGTGTTCATAAAAGTAGTTCCAGAACTGACTGCATACCACGTGAACCCACAGGCACTTCAGAAAATGAACGTTCGTCTGGCCACTCAGGTACTCAGTTTTGAGCAGCGTTTTTTTTTTCATCCATGCAGCCTAATCTCCTGCAAAGGAAAACTTTTTTCATTTATAAGTAGTCCTCCTGCATGTAGATCGTTTACAAATTTTCCTATCACTTGCCTATCTCCTCCCTTCGCCAACGTGGCAAAAATAACGTTAGTTCCATGTCACTGACTTTCCATTGAAAGCTCTGCCCAAAGTATTTTTCTGCAGTCGCTTACTTTTGCGAAGTTATCAGGGTCGACAACTCTGACAGTGAAAGATGTCCTATTGTTTTTCAGCTTGATTTATCATTGTTCAATTCAGTTTTCATTGAGTTATTCATTTCTTGGTTTTGCCTTCTTTTCAGCCGAAGTGTTGCTGTTGGCCTTAAGGTATACAGGCAACTGAAAGTTCCTGGCTTCAGTGACAGTGCTAGAACAGAGACATTTACAAAACTTCTGAATGACATTTTTGAAACTTTGAACGCTAAAATTCCTGCAGCTGGAATCAGACGTGACTCTCCCAAAATTAAGGTAAGCTTTCTGAACCTTTGTGTGTGGAGTAAGGTGTGAAAAAAAAAATGCTTCTATTTTCTTTTTATGCACTGCAAGTGTAATATTGCAAGCTGTCTCATGAAGCGTTTTGCCATGATGTTTTGTATGCTTGCAGGTCTTGAAAGACTTCCTGAAAATGATGAATTACTCGGAATCAATCCCAAATTTGAGGCTTTTTGCATCCAACCAGACCATGGAGTCTTTGCGTGTCACATTAATGTCGGTTCTGTCCTTGATCGAGTTCTTGCACAGCCGTGGTGTCAGCTATGTCCCTACAGCAAGCTTAAACCAAGATCCACTTGAGGTAATTGAACTATTTCCAGTGTTCGTTCTGGGCAGTGTTGACACCTGTTTCTTTTTTATTTTTTTCAGAGGTTCTTTGGGCTCGTGAGGTCGTTTGGGGGTGACGAGGATCACCCGACAGTAACGAACTTCGGTCAACTGTTCCGCCTGCTTTCTCTGTACACTCCGGTGAAGTTGGCTGTCAAGGGTAACTGTGAAGGAGGCGATGATCGTGTTTTGCTAAGTGCATTTGCAAGCCTTGGCGCAAAGCGTCGTGAGGCGCTTACTCAAAAAAGCTTGGTTAAAGAAGAGGTGTGGAAGCGACTCACATCCATACCGTTCAAGGACTTGTGCAATCTGCCCAACGACCATGTCTACAGTGTGCCAGCACGAGAAACGACAGCACTGTACTATTTATCTGGTTATGTTGCTTTCAAGGTAAACAAAACTGCACGTTGTATGGACTGCAAAAAAGATGCTGTGTGCTCACAGGATTGCCTTCCTCCTGAAGCACTCCTAGTAATTGAGCGTGCACACGTGTCAGGTTGTCTGGTGTACCCATCAAAAAAATTATTTGCGTGTGTAAGCACTTATAGAGAACGCTATAAACAAAGCCAGCAAACTAGCTGCATTTGGCGACCTTTTTTGGAAGGTTTTAGACAGCCTCAATGAAAAATGGCACCAACACGGTTGGCTGTTCACAGCACTGTGAGGCATTTACTGCTGAAGTGATCCATTTTTATTTAGCCACTCGTATGCACTTCTTTGCAAGTGCCAAGAGAATGACTCTGCAGTGAAGGCACGAAGAGAGAGGAAAAAGGCAAAGCTTGTCTAAGAATGCTCAAAGCCTGTTCTTTTCAGCAAATGTGTTAATAAAGTGTTTTTTTTTTAATGTCATTCACCCAGTTCTTGTTGTCGTGTTTCTTGGTACATTGCGTACATTATGTACATGGGTGTTGTAAACTGTGGATAAGGCTGCACAGTATAGACTACAGCACGAAGGTGGGCTGCGGAGGTCGTCAGCTGCAAAACATTCCATTTCGCCGACTTGCACCTCGCCTTGAGCGCCTTGAAGTTGCGCGCGCTTGCGGTCAGTGCAAAGGGAAGGCGAAGGGTGCTCGGTATCAGTATGAAATTTTCATTGCGCATTTCTTCAGGTAAGCGGGAATGGATGCAACAAGCGCTGCATTTGGAAAGAACATAATTTGAGGCTCACTACTAGCCACAAGAGCGTAACTTTAAAGATTGCAGGAAAGAAAACGGACGCAGTCAAGTCCGCCATCCTACGCTGGCGCGACGCGCTCAATGAGCGGCACGGCTTTTAGCGACGATGAAACTCTAACCTACCGCGGCTTTGAAGTCACAGGACAGTTGTTCTGCAACAGGCGACTATTCGTACTGTCGCATGTTCGTACATAACCGCTCTTTCAATAGCCACCGCGCTGGCAAACGCACCGAGCGCGCTCCACTACGACGAAGGCTGGAACGCGTGAATGTGAAAGACAGAAAAGTTCGAACTTTTCGCCGCATGATAAAATTTCCGCAAACCGAAATTGTTAGCGAATAAAAGTCAGTTGTACAAGCGATCTAGGAGCGCCCTGCACAGGCAAAACATTGGGCGCTAGCAGACGACGCTTGCTTCCATAGTGCAACCTTCGACCGCAGCGCCAAGGTGGCAGGAACCGCGGCGGGCCGGCTCCTGCCAATGGGCGCGGCGGAGAGTTTCGAAACTCGCACAGACAGGGGCTCGAATGACAGCAGACGGACGAGTCCATATGCACGAGGGGTGTGCGTAGGAGTGGGACGTACTGGTTGTGGCTTGCAGGTGCTGCGGGCGCTCGCTAGTTCACCGTTCTTTTCAGGTCGTAAGCGCGCACACCACCGTTGATGTGCTGTCGTGCTCTGTGAGACCACGGCGCATCGGCAGGTGTCCGCTGTTTCTAGCGTCAGCGAATTCACCAGGCGTGAAAGCAATTTCCTTCCTTCTGTTCGGCGCATCACGCCTTACACTCAACCAAACATGGCGGACAGAACGTATCGCCTCTGCGGCTTCGCTACCGGCATCGACTGGAAGCCCGTCACCTTCAAAGAATCACTTCCGTCGGTGTGGGTGTGCGACCTGTGCGCCTACGTTAGCATGAAAATGGCCATCCTGCACTGTGGGAGCGTTTTGTGCTCGGCTTGCCTCAATGAGTGCATCACAGACGACGGCCGCTCTATCTGTCCTCTGGACAAGAAAACGTTTTCAATGGATGTGGATATATGCTGGATTCCGCATCCTCGCGGCCATTTCGACAAACTGCAGGTATGTGTGAGCATGAGGGCTGACACCAGCCATTGGCAGTATCGAAGATACATGTGTCTTGGATGCTATTCTTCTGTACATTTTGTGCATCGGTATTAGGCATAGCTTGACAGAACGAAACTATGGGACTGTCGGTACCAAAACACACATTTTAATGCGTACTGTAATTTAACGTCCCTGGATAGTGAAAAAAAAGTGTGCCGCAGATCTTGAGGATGCTGTGAGTCAGACTTTGGGCCGCCAGCGCTGGCTCAGGTGGTAGCGCACTGGACAAAGGGAAGAAATAAGGAGAGACGATGCCAATGCCCTTAGCCCTGTCAGTCGTCTTTCTTCCTACGTTCGTTGTTTGCCAGAGAGACGGAATATATGTTTGCCTTCTGCAAACTCGGTGACAGAATATGCTAGAAGGCAGGCTCACCGCTAGTAACAATACCCCATTCACCTTCATGCCAAGCTGCGGTGGCTGCCAGCAGAAATGGAAGAGTTTTGTTATTTAGGTATTCACTTGTCAAATCCTGTTCGCCAGTGGCGTAGTCGGAAATATTGTTCGGGGCGAGGGGGGGCTCATGTTGCGGCGCGGCCTCGTGATAGAATTTGTGGAAGGTTCAAACGCAACAATAACTGCATTTCCATTGCCATTGACAACGCCATTGTGTATTAGATAACGCTACGCACTCTCTATAGAAGTGAAATATGTATTTTTTTAAATAAAATAATGTATTCGTATGTCTTAAAAATAGTGGCATACATGATTACAAAACGTAATACTGAGCAGGGGACAAGACACAGGAGAGAAGCAAACAGGACGAGCTCGTCCTGTTTGATTCTCTTCTGTGTCTTGTCCCCTGCTCAGTTTTATGTCTTGTAATCATGTCATACCAACTATCCCCTTATCGTTCACTCGTGGCAGGCATAACTGATACCAATGCTTCCATGTTTTTTGCGTATTTAATAAGTAAAGAAAGTTTCACACGAAGTCTAGAACTATGTCGCTCCAGAACCATCAATACAGTGTATGCTGCTGATATGAAAAACGTAAAGGCCATGAAATTACCAAGCAGAGGACAAATATTTTAAACAATGTTTGTCGTTCAAGAACCTTTACATTTTTGTACATATGCAGCGGCCAGGGAAAAATCTCAATGACGCTGTCCTTCGTTCCAATGTACCGCGCAGCAGCAGCTGTCACCGGTCATGTATTGCGAGTAATTGCATCGAAATTTTTGTCGCAACAGCGAGCCATCGGTAGGCCCTTGAACGTTGGTTCTAGGATGGGGCCTCTTGAGTTACATGACTCCAGTTGCATGGGCGTTTCCACGAAATCCAACCTGAGTTAGCAATGTTCGCGCCAAAATGACTTTTCTAGTCTGAAAAAGACACTGTAGGTGACAAAATCAGAATGACTTCCGGCGCCGGTGGTTGTTTTTGGTCAGCGGTGCGTGACAGTTCTAAAAAATTTCCGATGGGGGGGGGGGGGGGGGTCTTGAAGCCCCATAACCCCCTCCCGCCCTTGCTACGCCCCTGCTGTTCGCATAAAGTTCAGGTTAGTTTTGCTGCTCAAGTCGGTCTCCTACAGCCTGCCTGTTTACCGCATGCTCTTCTTCAGGCTGTCGCTAAGACCTTGTTGAAAGCCTTGTCTAGCCTAACGCCCAAACTCTAAGGCTCTAAGGGATGACATGTGCGAAAGGGTTAAGTTCGAGGTGACACCTTATGCTCAAAAGGTCTCGCTCAACCTGAAGGGGGTTTCCGGAAAATGGGTGTTCAGGTCCCTTTTTCTGCTCCTTTCAAGCTGTCCCGTTTGTGCTCATTAACCAAGAAACATAGGCAAAAAAAGGTTGGGTTTGGCGCCAACCACAGAAACAAATTCATTCCTTGCAGAACGAACCTCACCTTAAGCTCCCGCTCACCTGTGGCAGCCGTCACTGTGGCTCAGTAGTTAAAGCGCTCGGCTGCTGACCCGACGAAAAATGCGGGTTCGATCCCGGCCGGGGCAGTCGTGTTTCAATGGAGGCGAAATTTTAGAGGCCCGTGTACTGTGCGATGTCAGTGCACGTTAGATAACCACATGTGGTCGAAATTTCCGGAGCCCTTCACTACGGCGTCACTCATAGCCTGAGTAGCTTTGGGACATTAAACCCCCATAAACCAATCACCTGTGGCAAGGTGTATGTAGGCCAGACGGGCCGCTGCATAAGCAAACTTTTACTAAAGCATGCCAACACCTTAGATGCGGCACGTGTACAGCATCTACCTAGACAATGCAAGTCCTGCAGGCATGACGATGAAGAATGCACGCCGCTTTTCGGCCAAATATAGATTATCTGCGATGCGAGGGAACGAAAGGAAGAGGAGTAGTAGTAGTAGTAGCAGTAGTAGTAGTAGTAGTAGTAGTAGCAGTAGTAGTAGTAGTAATAGAAGTAGTAGGACACTATATTTTTCCGACAGATACAGGATTGGCTTTAGCCCGTATACTCCTAGACGACGGCTTGGAGTCCTTGGACCCGGGAGGCGTTTTCGGCCAGTTGGACGATTCTCAGCTGAGTCTCAGAGTCTGAGCTGTGCATTAGAGTCTCCCAAAGATCCTCTGTCCTAGTTTCTTTATGTACGTTTTATGTTTTAGGAACGAAAGGAGCGAGATATTCTTGAAGCCTGGCACATAGCGAGATATGCCCCTGACAAATGTGTCAATGAGGCTTCCATCCACTGGTACAGCAAGGAACTTGATTTTCTTGGTTTGAGAAGGTGGTTTTGCGTTTGATGGCGTTTTTTGTTTGGAACGCATACGCTTTGTTGACGAAGAAAGGAGACAATGGCACAGTCAGCCAGTTGTCAGGCTGCGCTCGCCCAGTGTGTTTCTTTTCTGTGTCCCGTTCGTTGTGTACTTTTATGCTTAAACAATGCCGCATCAACTAGCCCCCACCGGTTTGTCACACTGAGATCACCGTGGTCACACAGAGCACTATAGCTGGCCAATTATTCCCGCACTGTGAAAGGCTTTTTAGCGATCTGCGCCGATGAAATACTCGGTGGACTGGACGGTCACCCAACCACACCTCAGAATATCGGCTGGCGAGCGAAAATTCACACCAATGAGACAACCTGGATAGCTGCGTATACCTCTGCCTTATCCCAATGCCAGTTAAACCAAACGAGGAACTTTATCTTCAGCGTTCGCACGTAGATCCTCATTAGTGGTGAACCCTTACCAGCAGAATCATTAAATTTTAGTCGATGCCAGTCCCTTTCCTCGCCGAGTAGGCTTAGCGAGTACATGGGGTTTGCGTGCGATATCGGCGACTGTAGGGAGTAAGTGACAAGTTACAGCGAATGAAACTAGGGATCGAGTGTAGCTTTGGCAGCAGTGAACTGAAATCGACGATTGCTTAGTTACCACAACGCACATACCATGCTCTAAACAAAAATACGCCTATGTGAGAGTGAAAACAGGGTGTCTACGAATGGGGAAAAGCGTGAAAACCGGGAATTCTCAGGGAATGTGGATAATCTGAAAAAACACAGAGAAAACTCAGGGGATTTGTTCAAAATTAGCTGCAGTTCTACATAAAAGGAACTATAACCGCGATAATGCTGCCTCGTGTAAACAAAGCGGACTGGCGTTGCACGGATTGTCCAGTGCGACCGCTGGCCTCCAACGTTGTGCTGTCAAGTGAAGCATCCCAGCAAGGCGGCAGAAGAGATGCCGCCGCCATCTGGAAGACGTTGAAGCAACGAGCGTTAGCTGTCTGTTTACTAGAATTGATATGAATGAGATTAAAGTGAGGTAATACCAATTTGACATATTGGGTTTATAAGTGATGCCACCAATCAACCAAAATTCTATATACTAATGACGTCACCAGTTAATCGCCAATTGGGTTGCTATATCGATTTACTTTGGGGGCCACAATCTTGAATTCCTCGGGCTTGGAAAATTGCACGCCGAAGGGATGTGGTACCAGACCCCAAGAAATCGAGAAACGTGACGAGTAAGAGCTAGCGCTTTTAAAATCTTTGCCGCGCCGGCAGCGCTTTTTGATTGTAAAACATTTTATTCGCCGGGAAGAGCTTGGCAAGAAGTCGCGTTAAGTGGTCGAGAGTACATAGCCCTCGACGACTTTGTCAGCCCACTCCACCGCCAAAACTTGCGTTCTGGGGTCAGAGCTAGCCAGCACGGTCTCCCACCGCTCGAGAGAAGGGGCTGTAACTAGATCACCCGGAGGTGGCTCTATTTTGCAGTCCCACAGGATGTGATCGTAGGTAGCACGTTGGCCACAGTGTTGGCAGTTTGGGTTGTAAAGATCTGGATAAATGTGCGCGAGGAGTGATGGGGTGCGTATCGATCTCGTCTGTAGACGACGCCACGTAACCTCTTGTTCTTTAGTAAGGCTTTTGTCTGGAGGGGGGAAAATTCTCCTCTCTAGTTTAAAATGATTGGTGAGATCATGATATGTGATCATTGAGTCCTTCGTGAAATTCAGGGAGCCAGACTCATCCACTGCCCGGTCGACGAAACCTCGGGCTTTATTGTGGGCTGCCTCGTTCCCCGGATTCCCCGAATGGGCTGGGACCCATATCAATTCGGAATAATTTGGTGAGAATTTGGTTGCGTTAAGGATTCTAAGGGAGGTGTTTGTAATTCGCCCTTTAGCGAAATTATTGATACCCATTGTGGAATCGCTGAGGATGATGCTCCCTTGGGTATGTGCTAGGGCGAGGGCTATAGCCGCCTCTTCTGCCGTTTCAGAGGATTTCGTTTTGATTGTCGCCGAGACGATGTGGTCACCATTCTCGTTCACAACCACAACTGCAAAGGCATTGGTATTTTTGTATTCTGCCGCATCTACATAAAGTGTTGTAGCACACTGTCTGTATTTCTTATACAAGGCTTTGGCTCGTGCTTGTCTTCTACCCTCATGGTGTAAGGGGTGCATGTTTTTGGGGAGTGGTTTGATTAGTAGGGCCGTCCTATAGGCGCGGGGTAAGTCTACTTTAGCATCGTTATTCGTAGGTTGAAAGTTAATTCCGAGCCTGGTAAGAATACTCCTGCCAGTTCTGGAATTGGCTAATCGCGCTGTTTGAGCCATTAAATGGGCTTCTTTCAGTTCATTGTAGGTGTTATGTATTCCTAACCTCATAAGCCTTTCGGTTGAGGCATTTAGTGGGAGTCCTAACGCAGCCTTATAGGCCTGCCGTATCATGCTATCCAATTTGTCCTTTTCTGCTTTCGAAAATTTCAGATAAGGGGTGGCATAGAGTATCCTGCTCAGCGCAAAGGCCTGCACTAGGCGGCATAAATCTCTTTCCCTCACCCCTTGTCTGCGGTTAGCTATGCGGCGGAGTAATCGCGCCGTCGCTTCTACCGTGCGTTTTAGCTTAGTGAGTGTGTCAGTATTTTTTCCATTTGTTTGTAAATACAACCCCAGTATTCTCATGGTCTGTACCTCTTTGACAGATCGTCCATTAACATAGACGTTTATTTGCGGGGGGGATGTCGTGGTACGCCTACCGCTTTGTTTACGACGGATCACGAAGAGTTCAGATTTTTGCTCAGAACAAGTGAGGCCAGAATCCCATGCGCATGCCTCGATGATGTCCACTGCTGCTTGGAGTGTGTCTTCTATGTAGCCTTCGCATCCTTTGGTTACCCAAAGTGTGATGTCATCTGCATAGAACGTGTGATGTAGGTCTGGTATTTGTGCCAGTTTGGGGGGAATTTTGATGAGGGAGAGGTTAAAAAGGAAAGGGGACAGGACGGAGCCCTGTGGCGTTCCTTTACTTCCTAGTTTGATTGGGGCAGACTCTATTGTTCCGACCGTTATCACTGCTGTTCTGTTAGTGAGGAAGGATCGGATGTAGTTGTACGTCCTTTCTCCGGGGTTGATTTCTGACAAGTTTGTCAAGATGGCTTTGTGGGTGACGTTGTCGAAAGCTTTAACAAGGTCTAAACCCAATATTGCTTTCGTTCCTGTTCCCTCGTCAGCTTCAATTATGTCCTTGTTAAGCTGCAAGAGAATGTCCTGGGTAGATAGTTGGGCCCTGAATCCTAACATTGTTTCAGGTAGGAGGTTCATGTCCTCCGCATAGTTTTGGAGCCTATTGAGGATGACATGCTCCATGAGTTTGCCTAGGCATGAAGTTAATGAAATTGGCCGTAGATTCTCAGTGCTGAGTTTCTTACCCGCTTTAGGAATAAAAGTGATTTTCGCGTGTTTCCACTCTGGTGGTATGTTGCCTGCATGCCAGTATTTGTTCATAAGGTCTGTAACCGCCGCGATCGACGTTGCGTCTAAGTTCCTGAGAGTCTTATTTGTAACTTTGTCTGGTCCTGCCGCAGATGTTGTCCGCAGTTTTCCAATTGCGTACCAGACCTCTGCGTCTGTGATGTCTGCGTCTAAATTTGGATTAGGAGTCCCCCGGTAGTCTGGTTGTGTGGTACTATCATCCGTGTTTAGATAACGTTCTGCTAGCTCTTTGATTAGGTCTTCAGTTGTACCCTCATATTTATGTATGAGTCTGTACAGTTGACTTTGTTGCACGGGACGTGTTTGTTCTGGATCGAGCAGGTGTCTTAGAAGATGCCATGTCTTCTTATTTCCGAGCTGTCCATTGACGCTTTCACATATTTGGTTCCATTGTTGTGTTTGGAGAGTAAGTGTATGTTCCTCGATTCGCCTCTCGATTTCAGCAATTTTTTTGCGTAGTCGCTTGTTGTGTTTTTGCTGCTTCCAGCGTTTTTGGAGGCCTTTTTGTGCCTGCCACAGGTGTAACAGTTTTGAGTCTGCAATCTGCTCCTCCTTCTCAACTGGCACCACAACGCTAGTGGAGCTGACATCCTCATTCAGGGCGATAACCCAGTCGCTAAGGTTAGAGATCTCCTTTGGAGCTGTTTTGTCGCGAAGTTGCCTGAACTTGTCCCAATCCGTGGTTCGTATTTCTTTTGCTTTGTTTTTAAGTTTTGTCGTGGGGAACGTGATGCTAAGGATGAAGTGATCACTGCCAAGGTTTTGCCCGGTGTTGACCCACTTTGCGTCCTTGACGTTTTTAGAGAGGGATAAGTCTGGAGATGTGTCTACACATACACTGTTACCCATGCGTGTGTGGTCGCTCGGGTTGTTTAGCGTTGTGAGCCCTAGTGACTGTATGATTTGCCAGAGCAGGTTCCCTTTCGGAGTTGCTTTGGTATATCCCCATGCTGGGTGTTGAGCGTTGAAGTCTCCCACAATTAATAGTTGAGCCCTAGCAGCCAGCTTTACTGTGTTTATCAACAAGTGTGGGAGTCCATTGCCTTTGTTTCTGGGAGGGTTGTATACATTAAGGATGAAGAGATTTGAGCCTCCTTTTTGCCTTGGTACTATTTCAAGTAGGGTGTAATCTTCTTCCGAATCATTTATAAAATGTTGAATTGCGGTGATATTTCTATGCACCAGAGTGGCTGTGAAGGAGCCGGCTGCGTTACTAGTATCATAATGAGGTGGCAGATATGCTTTATAGCCTGGCAGTGTAGCCCTGCCGCTAGCTTCTTGCAATGCAATCACGTCTGGGGTTGGAACAGACGGTGCTTGTTGGATGTGGAGCTGCAAGTGGGCCCGCTTGCGGCGGAAGCCTCTGCAGTTCCATTGCCAAATTTCAAATTTTTGGCGTGGTGCCATGTTGGGTTATAGATGGTTGTGGCGTCGTGGACAAATCCACGGTGGGGGGCAGGCGGGCCTCGATAGTTGTAAGCCTATCCATTATTTGCTGCATGCAGGTGGCTATTTGGGATACCTGTCCCTCTAGTGTTGCAAAGCGAATATCTATCTCTGCAAATTTGGTAGTAACGAGGCCTTGGAAGGTAGCTTGTTCTGTTGATATAGCGCTAGTTCTCTCTGACAGAGTATTGATGTCTGCCCTGAGTTTGGTAGGCGCTTTCGACGGCTGCGGGGTGTCGGATTCCGAAGCCTCGGCCTTTCTTTTGGATTCCTCGCCTTCTTTTGTAGGATGCGGTCTTTTAGTTGCTATTCTGGCGTCTGTGTCCGTCGCGTTATGGGCTGAAGACTGGGACGCGTTGGAGGGAGTGTGGCAAATAGCGTCTGTTTCCATCGCATTATTGGTCGAATCCTGGGACGCGGTGGGTGGCATTCTAGCCGCAGTGGCATTCTGTACCTGATGCGCTTGTAACAGGCGTTTAATGTCAGCCAACTCTTTTTTAAGGCTGGCAATTTCTCTGTCTCGGGATTGTAGTTGGATCTGAAACTCCTTCTCTCGAGCGTCAATAGATTGGGAGGCCTCTGCTGGCCAGCTCACCTTTTTATTGGAGCGGCTATCGCTGCGTCCGCGGCTTGAGCTCCTCTTGTCTTTCCCTGCAGGGTTCCCCAGGGGCGGGAAGGAGCTGGAGTTGTTCCGGCTGTGGCTTCCTCCTTTTCCGGTAGCACCGTGTTCCTTCTTCCTGGGCCTAGACTGGTGTCCGTGTAGTGATGAGTCGTTGTCCCCTTGCTTGGGTGTCTGGTTGCCATGGGGCGTTCCTTGTTTGTTCTTGTTGATCAGCCGGAATTTGCAGTTCCGGCTGCCTGTGTTGTGGCCCCCGTTGCAGACGATGCATACGGGTTGGCAGGTTGGCTGTTCTCCCTCAGGTGGAGGCGAGTGATTTTCTCCGCAGCGGCGGCAAAGGTTCGTTGTAGGTTTGTAGCAGACATCGGCCCGGTGTCCTACTCTCCTGCAGTTGTAGCATACCTCATGTTGCTCCCTGAAGGGGTGGACCCGAAAGACGCCGCACTGATAGATTACTTGGCTGGGTAGCTTCTTTCCAAAAAAGGTGATTTGTATTGTTCTGGATTTCCCGATCCTTCGGGCATCCACAACTTCTATTCCTTCGTTTCGGTTTCCGAAGCCTTGGCGAACCGCTTCGGGCGAGTCTCCCGCGTAGGCGTTGTAAATGACCCCTTTTACCGAGTCTTCGGGCGCCGCCACGTACGACGTTACGTTGTAGGTTTGATCTTGGAGGTTCAGTTTTTCAATATTGGCGTATGCAGTCGCCCGTTGACGATCGGGCGTGCATAGCGTAAAGGTGTTGTTGGCCGTATTGACTCTGATAATGTCTTCATTCTTCACCGTATCATACGGCAGCCTGGCCACCTCGCAGGCGCAGAAGAGTAGTAGTCCGGGCGCAAAGTCCCTCAGATTCCAACCTTGTGGTCGGCAGACGATTTTGTAGTCGTCGGTCGGTAAGCGCGGGAGAAGGGCTTTCTTGCTGAGTGCAAATAGCTTCTTCCCGTTCTTTCGCGATGGAAAATTGGAATTAGACTTGCCTTGGCCGTGCCCCTGCGCAGGCTCGTCGTCGGTTGATGCGGGCCCTTTATTCTTCAGGCCTCGTTGTCGGTCGCGGTAACGAAGAATGGTTTCCCATTTTCCGGCCTCGAGCTCCGACGGTGATATTTTCTCGCCTTCCACGGCGTACTCCATCTGTGCGGGTCCCTGGGCGCTCAGTTCCCGGCGGAGAGGTGACGAGCTAGGTCGAGCTCGATGGCTAGGCCGGCAGTCAGCCGGCAATATGCCTAGGTGTCCGTAGATTGGCAAAATCCGGCTGCAGCAGGCACTGGACAATGGCCCGGATGTCGTCCAAAATATTCGAGCCCGAAGGCTGACTCTTTCTGCCGAAAAGTGGCTTCGAGGCGGGAGCCCATGCGAGACACGTCAGCACAGCTCCGTGGATTCCCGGCAGCGCTTGCAATTTCGAAGCGTACTACGTCGAAAGCGGACACTTTCCCGCGCTTCCCCGACGCTGTGGCCGACGGCAGAGCGCGCGCTTCCTACGGTTCGCACGTGCGCTCTTCGACGGCCAGCGGCCTCCCCTTGTTTCCCTGTGTTTCCGAGTGGACAGCTCCAACAAGACGGCAGTAAACGTTGTGAGAACTTGCGATGGCCCCAAATGAACTCGTCCTCCCTGCGCATCTCCTTGATGGAAGCGTCCATTTCTGCCCGCAGGGGGTGCATGCACGCGATGCAGGCGGCGCAGCTTTGGGAGAAAGGGAAATAGTTTCGCGCCTTTTTGTGATCTGCCTACGCTAGCAAAGCGACGAATTCTGTCCGTACTTTGTTGCGCCATTTTGAACCGACTTAGTTTTATTGACTACTGTGGTGCCGCAGGCAAGATGTGTGCGACGTATCAAGCGTGACGGTGAATACGCACGCATAACCGGGAGCAGCATTTACCCAATGAAGTTTCTCCCTTCGTAGCTCTTTCACTTCTACAAACTAAGGTTTCTATAATCTGCAGTTTGTCTGTATAGACTTGCTGAGAGAGAATCGCACTTGTGACGCTAAAGTTCAGGTACCACACTATCGCATTTACTATCAGTACATAGAAATATCTCACATTTGAAAATATTTGTTTCCGCACGCATCTTCCTTTTAGTTCGTATTTGAAAATATTCAATTCGACTGCCAGTTTGTTTCAGCATTTTTTTCGAAGATATTCGATTTCTTATGCATTTTTCTAATCTCTTCCCTTTTTTAATGAAATAAACATTGCTCCTTGCTATTCAAATAGGATTAAATCGTTGTTTTTATTTTTTAACATGTTTACTGGAGAGTGATACCATCAGGCGGCTTAATAAATAATTGGTTTTTGGGGAAAGGAAATGGCGCAGTATCTGTCTCATATATCGTTGGACACCTGAACGGCGCCTTAAGGGAAGGGATAAAGGAGGAAGTGAAAGAAGAAAGGAAGAGGGAAGTGCCGTAGTGGAGGGCTCCGGAATGATTTCGACCACCTGGGGATCTTTAACGTGCACTGACATCGCACAGCACACGGGGTTAGCGGCTTTGTGTCAGCTTGTTCTTGCATAAAACAAAGTAATGTGTCACTCAGGGAATTTTACAAATGCACTCAGGGAAAACCTGGAAAACTCGGGGAATTTGGAAACGTCAACTTGGTAGAAACCCTGAAAAAAAAAGCATTAAGCTGTCCTCTATCGCACACACTTTTGTGGAACACCAAGTCTCTCGAAGGCAAGGGCCAACGTCATCCTCACCCTTTTGTAAAAGGGTGTGCGAATTCGCCCCCCTCCGGTGACGAATTCCTCCCACTTGCCATGCCGTCCTACTTGCAAGTAACTATACCTCTAGTTAGACATTGCACCGCTATCGCCATACCCTCCTCTTCCCATGGTAGGCATCCTCCGTGTCGTTCCCGTGGCAGCCACCTTCTGGTCAAGTAAGACGCGAAGCCCAGGGAATGGTCCTTTAACCGCTGTCTCTGTTAAAAAAGCAACTGCCACATTCGCCTCTACTGATGGGTGCGGTGCTACTGAGCACTCTTTAAATTATGTCAGACAGAAAATGAATCCACATTAAAATGCACAGTCAATGCATTTGATTGTGGGCCAAGCCCTGCGTCCTTTTTACTTACGGAACACCAAGTATCTCGAAGGCGATAACCAACATCATTCTAGCTTAGGATTTTGATGGGTTTCTGAAAGCCCGACTACAGTGTATAAAAGGGAACAGTGCGGTAATTTTTTTTGCTAGTGGCTGTATGGGTTAGGTGCCAATAGGCCTAACTATATAGGTATTAACACTCATCATTTCAAAAATATGGCACGCGTGAACAACATGACAAATTCTAAAGCAATGCAGTGCCATTAGCCAAGCTGACCCCCATTTATTAACTGCGTCAAGGTGATGACAGTGTAGCGCATGGCGCTTAGTGTAATTATGCTGCAATATAGTTTTATGCTTGTGGCGCTGTCTGGTCCTTTCTGCTCTCTCTTCTGCCTGTCTTCTTTGTCCGCGAGTCGTTAATCTAAAAACATGACCTTAAATGATGTCAACGAGCTTAAAATGGTAATCGTCCACAGATATGTCCATACTGCTATCAACAGCAGTGTGAAACGCGCATGCATACTGTCTAGCAAAGACGAGGTCTTGTACTTGTTAGCATGGGACAGTGGGGGCTTGTACTGCATCCCCGGGTCCAGTGGCTTCATGTGTGGTGACCTTACGTGTGGTGGGTCTTAGTCGTCGATCTTGAATGCATATTTAAGCGCTGAAAGCACTTGACGAAGTCTCTTTGTATCTTTCCGATAAAAAAAATGGTGAGCTGCTGGAACAGTGAGCACGGCTGTGACTTCGTGGGTCCCCTTGGAAAGCTGCTGGAGCACTTCGAACAACGGTGCGACTTCCACGCAGCCTCGTGCCCCAGGTGCAGGGACACCATGCCTCGGAAGGACCTGCCGAGACACTACAGCGCTGGATGCATTGCAGTCGCTTCGCCAGAGGCGAATCTCCAGGAGCCTGCGGCGGCTCAGCAGTCGGCTTCAAGGCGGCTGGACTTGCCAGTCGACTGTTGCCACGACGTCCTGGCATCAGTACAGAGCCGTGCTAATGAACTAGCCGAGGCACTGAGAGGCCTCAGCACCGAGTTCAGGCAAGAAGTGCTGTCGGAATGGGGTGTCATCTCTGCGTCACTGCGCGAAACGGTGTCGGCTGTGACTGAGACCTCCGTTGAGCTGAGTAGAATAGAGACACTGCTGGGGACACATTGCAGTTCACTGAGAGCTGCGCAAAGTGTCCATGCCAGTGCGCCTGTGGCAGCTGCATCACTCGAAGGGAGTACTTTGGTGGAATCTCGTGGGGGCAACACCAGTGCTGCCAATGAGCAGCATATTGTCTGGACCGTATTATTCCCACACTCCTCCAACTACCATTATCGGGAAAACTGTTTCGCGTGCTCTCAGGTAGCACTTGATGGTACGTGCGCTCGTCTTAACCTGATGTGTGAGCATTCTGACCGTACCGATTTCCTTATTGTGTACGCAGAGTCAACACGACCAAATGAGTGCGTCGTGGTGTCCGTGAAGCCCTTCACTTGTGACTCGCAAACGTCGCCGTCCTATTGGCATAAAAGCCGTTGGCAAAATTCAAAACCACAAGGTCCCCCGCTTACTTTGCGGTACATGGCTTCCTTAAGCTCTCATAGGCCAACTGTTATAGGTGACATTAATAAGTTTGATTTTATAATCAGTGTGAATCAATGTGCTCATTAAGCCTGTTTCAACACACTGTAGCACAAAAAACTGCTACGCAGAAACTTAATCCTCATCATCTGAGGCGGGAGGACATCAGCTTACTCAGACTTTTTCTTGACATCGGCAAATTAGGTTTCTACCAGTTTACCTCCATCTTTAGAGTTTTTCCGACTCCGTGATTTCCTTCCGCTGCGGTGAAATATCTGTTGGCCGTTAGTCAAAGTTGTGGCTTAGGCGGCACATCCAGGTAACGAAGACAGCGGCAAACTGCTTACTATGTGACCGATTGATATTCGCATAGCCTCCTATTAGATACTCTATGTAGGCGAGCTTCGATTTCGCAACGCTGTAATCATCGGTACATGTATCATCATCGAAAACAAAAACGATACAGTTACGCGAAATAAGGTTCCAGTGACAGCAACGAAACTGTTCGCATTATTTACGTTCACTGACGTCCTACTGTTTTGCACTTTTTTCATATGTATGTGAAACCGATCCTGTTACGGCCTGAGACTGAGGCCAACAGTATGTAATAAATAAATAAATGTTACGTTTACGCATAAACTTCCTCCTTTGTGGCTGTTTCATTGAGTTTTACATTGAAATAAAACCTCGGAATTTCGTCTTCAGCAAAAAACCTGTCACTTTCGAATGCAGCCCCCCACTAGCAACGATGCCATTTAGCCATCCGTGGGCTGGTCTATGCATGTTATTGTACACGAACAGAGGCTGCTTCTGAAAGCAGCAGCGGCTCACTACGCCTTGAAAACTCATACCTGGTGCCATTAAACTGCGAAGGAAATGTAATCCAGTGCGCCATTTGTATCAACAGCAGCCCTCGCTGTGAGACGGCACGAAGAGACTAATGCACTGGTTAGGCGTTTATACCGCCATGATTAAATGACTACTGACGACAACTCCACCCATAAATTAAAAACTGCGCAAAGGCAGAACTAAAATAAATGACTACGATAGTCGGTAATGCGAAAGTTGGGCTCAGCTCATCACACGCCACTTGCCACCACTTGCAGGTGGCGTACGAACACACTAGCGGAAAAACGCGCGGCACGCCGCTGGCGGCACAACCGCCGCCGCGAAAGGGACGGACATACCGGCGGCGAGGAGTACGCGGGAAAGCGCCGCCGCGCAAAGCTCCCTTCTTGACAAACCGGTCGAGGTCCTTGATTCTGCCGCCGCTGGCATGCAACTTTAGTAGGAGCCAAGAGGTGGCAGCACAGACGCTCCTCACGTGACTAAGCCGGGTGTGTCTCATTTCCCCGCCGCCGCGGCAGGTGTCGCGGCAAGCGCCTTGCCGCCGCCGGCACGCCGCGCGCGGTTTTTCGCCAGTGTGTCTGTACCACCATTACGCTGCTAACCACCCTTCGAAATCATCCCACGGCAGCCACGTTCCGGTTGCCCATTCCTCCGCTCTCGCCGTGGCAGGTGACGTTTCTCTCTGCTACTACCTTCCAACACACCACCTGACAGGTGGCGTGTCACGCCGACTGCGACAACGGCTACCACAAAGAGGAACCCAAGAACAGGCACTTGAGAGTTGCGCTCTAAAAGAAGCGCACGACACAACGGGCTGTCAACTGACTGTTTTGTTTGGCTAGTCGCGAATGCATGCATAAAACTTGTGAATGGCATGAAAAGTAACAGAGAATAAAACAAGATGACATAAAAAGCTAAACAAACCAATCATTGCGTGACGCTTCGCAGAAGTTTTGTAGTAGAAATACATTTTTCTTTTTCCGAAACACTTAAGGACTGCGAGCTTACCCAATGCAGGCCTCGCTACTGAATAATCAGCGCCTCAAAGATATCCCTGCTCATCGGCTCAGCTTAAACATAATTCTGCCAGCTTATCGATAGTCAATACTGGAGATATTCTTGCAATGTGCTGTTCTATATTGCTCGTATATAGTATGTTTAGGGCTTGCAAATGCTTTGTTTTATCGTTATCATGTCTTAAATTTCTTTTCTCGGTTGTGTATATCGCGAATCTGAAACACGCGGCCCGCCGGCCACCCAGATTTCAGCATTTGTGCCGAAAGCACGCGGCAGCTTCGCAAGTCAGCCTCAATAACAGGCTTCTTTTGAGGCGAAAAGTTTTCTATGGCTCATCAGCAACGGAACACTGCGTTGTCCGGCGTCCAAGAATAGTGGTACCAGTACGCCCAACGACGTCATCAGCAAAGAAGATTTAAAGTTCCTTCCGAGGGTGCGGGGAATTGAACCAAGGACCTTCAGACTATGAGGCGAGCACGCAACCCATAGGCCACATTGCTTGTTGGAGAATAAAGGTGAACCTATAGTGTACGCATCAGCCATAAAATTCATGTTTTAAAGCACATTCCTTAAAATGTGCTCATATTTCTGTTTGGCAATTGCTCCTGCAACAGATTGCAAGTAGAAGGTTGTAACCTGAGCAATCAGGCGCCTTACTGTATGCACCTGTATTGGCAACTTCTAATTGATGGTGTAAGATGCCACGCTTACTCGCACCGTTGAATTGCAAAAGGTAGGTGTGACATTCGAAAGGAAGGAAAAACAACAAATTTTAAAAAATTTTGGACTGCACTTAAGTCTCCTTACGTGCAGGAGTGCGAAATCATTGACCTTTCTAGAGCTCCGGTTTTTTCCACGACGGCAGTACGCGTTGTATTTTAAAGAATTTTTCTGCCATTTTTATTATTATTCATTCTACTATGTTTGCTTTTTATTCTGTTTTATCTTTATTTAATTTGGTTTTGACGATGTCATTTGATTAACAGGTGAGGCGGACACTACCTCCGAACGGACTCATGAGGCAAGTGAGGCTTTCGCCTTAAAAGTTAGTTGTTGCCTTCAAAGCGCCTAAGTTCTCTTAAGTGCCCTCCGTAATTTTTAACTAAAGTCAACCTCAACATCTCGTCCCCAGAAAGCACTCTTTCTCTGTGGAAACTAAAAGAGGTAGGGGCCCCTTAATCTGAGTGAACTTCGGACACACGTCTGCTGCCTTCAAGAGCGCACTATATATGAGCGGGGCATCGGACAACACACCCTCTCTTTCATGCCCAAGTCAACACTTTTGTCTTCTTATGAGAATAGGTGACGGTGGTATTCCGTCACCTTCAAAAAGTCACATTCGCCGACGCGGTTATGCAATCTGTGCGGCTGCGTTTGCATGAAAATATCCATTCTGTCCTGCGGGCACGTATTGTGCTCGGCTTTCCTCAAGGAACGCGTCGGAGGTGACAGCCACTCCGCCTGTCCTCTGGACAGGACAACGTTTGAAGGTGTCGAGAACGTATTGTGGATTCCGGGTCCTCACGACCGCTTGGACAAATTAAACTACAGGTATGTTCGCGAAGAAGGGCTGAGATGTATTATTTCTGGCATTCCTGTAGATATTGGCGGTATCGTTCTTCAGTGTTTAGCAGCGACAGTGGTCCAAGGGACATTCATCGTGGTAAACGGCAACGTAGTATGTCGTAACATGGAACTCTCGCGGTCACTTTCTGCCCCGTGAGAAGGAAGGAAGGAAAAGAACTTTAATGGAATAGGAGATGTCTGCCTGGTTGTCGGCCTGGCATGCTACTCCAGATAAAGGTGAAAGAAGAGAAGGGTAAAGAAGAAGATGAAAAGTAGG
>JARKHS020034209.1:0-23231 GCA_030143305.2 Amblyomma americanum | reverse complement strand
CAGTCGGCGGCAGTCATGCTCGGGAGGCGATTCACCTCGGTGGCCCAGTGAGTGAAGCCGACAGAGTGGTCAGCAGCTGCGACGCACCGTGCTGGCGTCCAGCTCATTCGCCCTCATGAGCTGGGCGGTGTTCGTTGGACTCCGCGTCTCTACACTTCGTAGCAGAGGCCTCCGCGATTACTGCGACACCTACTTGTACGGATTCGCACCATCCGGCGATAACGGGTGAGCCGCACGTCCAGCTTTCGTAGCCGACATCAAGCACTCCCTGATTAAAAAGTGGGATAACGTAGAAGCTGCCATCAGCATGAAAGCCGACTGTGTCAGAAGAAAATGTGCGATAGTGCGCTTTCCTCCATTCACAGCATCACTGCAGCTTGCTGATTATACCCAGTAAAATAAAGGCTACCCGGCCGTTTCTTTTTTCAATTCGTACGTTATTCCGGTACAGGCGCTACGCACGCTTTTGTGCGAGTTAGCAGTGCAAGGCAGAGCCACCACCTAAGTGCACGGTTTGCCCTGTTTCACCAACACTTGCTTCATGCATTGCGCTAGTCTATGAAATGAAGCAGAAATGAAACGCATAACTGAGCTTTAAAAAAATCTTGTAAAAACGGCCGAGCGGTGCAACGCGTTGTCGATTATAGGTGTTGAGGCACTATAAAGCACATCTGACCCTTTTATCTTTGGCAGCGGACCAGGGTCGTATGTGCTACCAGTGCTAGACGCCTTACTCTACAGTGTCGTGCTGTCGCTTCCTCGTTGGAGCATCGCTCTGCACGTCTCTCTATGCCACTTACTGGGCACTCTGGGAAATCAGCTCGCTACCAGCATGCGGCAGTCCTCGGAGAAACGTGGCCAACAGCTGGACGTCGCCGAGGTATTGTGTGCAGTCTGAAATTAAGCAGTTCCTGCGCTGAAAACATCGCCGGAAGCAGCATCTGTTTATTAGTCACAGCAAAGGACAGCTCTGACATTAATACTGCGGGAAGGATAGGCAAAACGAAAGTCGGTAAGGAGGGAGTGACTCGCTATTTCACAAAACCTTTGCAGACACTTGATGCTGTCATTGACATGAGTGTTGATATAAATTATTACGTGCAAGGGCGCTAAGACAATTAGCGCTCGTTCGGGTCCTGTACAAAGCCACAAAATACAGTCCTTTGGTCAAACATTTGAGGACAAAGCACTTGGCTCAGATCTTTCTTGATTTCGCACGGGCAGTCCTTTAAGGCACGCTTTCGCTGAAGCCCTGTAATTTTAGTCGGGATGCGTTAGTCAATGTCCTGACTATTTCTGGAAGATGATTCGATACCAGAGAGGGAGTTTCGGACTTCAACCGTAAAACAAAGACGGTGGCCAAAGCGCCTATATTAAAAAAAATGATTCACCAGATATTTATGTTGTCCCCTTACAACAACTAATATTTAATATGATTCTGGGTCCTTGGAGTAAGCCATCATCGCGGAGGGTAGCTTTGAAGGCACTTCATAAGTTCTTAAAGAACTCAGGACTGAGTGCAAGGTTGTGAACTATCAGTGTGTGCCCTGTGTACCCTGCAAGTATTGGCAGACGGAAATGCGGAAAAGTGATCATCTTACTTTTCTCTCTCCCCTTTTTATCTTCCATTCCGCTTCCCATGTGTACGGTAGCATACCGGGGGTAGCCTAGTTAACGTCCCTGCCTTTCCGTTCGTCTTTTTATCTCCCCTTTATATGAATTAACGTAGCTCCGCAAAAAACCCAAGAATTAATGATGGTATTTCTCTACGCATGCAGGTTCGGGAGCTGCGGTTGCGTCACGCTGCGCTGTGCCGCGCCATTGGCCGCTGCAATGAGCTCTACAGATGGCTGCTCTTCTTCTGGTACACCAATCACGTTTCTCTGCTGTAGTCATGAACACGGCTATGCAATGCTTGGTTTCATAAACCGGTTACCTCATTTTAACGCACAGGGAAGATAGCGCCATATATCCTATCTCAACATAGGGAAAAGCTCATGCAGCACAGTGCAGTGCCTTCCTCTCTTCCCTGCTTCCTGGGACGTCGCTTGCTGCGTTTGTTGCCACGCTCTCGAAAGGTAAGGATTTTATGCCAGAAAAGAGCGACGAAAGATTTATTTAACACGTTGTTACATAAGCAATCTGGGCAAGTAGTTAGACTTTATTTATTAGAGATTGAACGCAAATGGTTCTTTTCTTCTCACTTCCACTTACGTTACTTATAGCTGCGTTCTATTCAAACAGCACTGCGTGGTAGTATACTTAAACGCACTTAGCTTTGCGTTTAATCCCTTCACTGCGTGCGCATTCCTACAACATAAGGACACTGGAACAGCGACCGCACAGCGGCGAAGAATATACTGCATGAAGAATAGCCGCAGTGGGCCACATTTGGCTGCATCCTAAGCTTTTAAAGGCATGTATAAACAGAGGGGAGAGGTGGCACAAATGCACGGCTGCGGCTTGAAGCACTTGCTTCCTCCGGTATCGCGAACTGTCTCGAACAGATTCAGACTTGAAACTGCCAGTACTTTCTTGGCTCAAAGAAGCCACGAGGAAAAAGTGCAGTCAGGGGCAGGATAAGGGACTCCTTTCTTCATTCTGTGGTCATGTCTGTGCTTCTTTCAAACAGGCCAAATAAATGCAAATTGCAGCTTACATCAACGTCGAGGGTAGACTACGCAGTACATCAGATATATTGCGGGAAATGAGAAGCACATCTAGGACACCTCCCTTCCTAAGATATTTATCTCCAGATTGGCGCATGTTCTTCCTCTAGTGCGACGCTTGGGTGAAGTGGTGTTGGCAATGAAGACAAGCAATAGCTTTTGTTCGAATACACACAATCATGAATCGGTGGCACTGACTGTTTAGCGACGTTAAGGACGCTTCTGTTATAAATGCGGCTCGTCTGCTCGCTGTTCAGCCCCGAGCACCGCCGATCACAAGCGCAGCCTTAAAGCACCCCGTCACCCTCCCGTCGAAAAGCGCGTCATACCGGCGCCTCAGCTTCCGAGTGATGTGGAAAATAAATCGGAGTAATAAAAGAAATGCAACTCACTGCTGCGTGTAACCCAGTGTTCGGCACCATTCTAGAATCGTTGAAGACCTTCCCGGCTCGCTTCCATAGGCGATGTACCGGTTTCTTTAGTTCGCCCAGCTGGATACCATTTGCGCGGATATTTTCTGAATTTTGTGTTTCAGACTGAGCGTCATAGTTAGGTGTCTTAATCAGCCTCAGGTTCGCCGAGGTTCCTGAACGATATCCGCCTGATTCTGCCTATAATCAGAGCTATAATAATTTCATGCTTAAAAGGACCGAAATATTTCATGGCACCAGTCACTGTCAGCAGCAGCAGCTCCTCATCACCTCTCCTGTCAAGCTTGCTGCTGCCCATGACGGTTGAGGACAAATGAAACCTCCCGCGCAGTGGGCCCATCGGCCCGATATTGTTGTCCGACAGCAATCGTCAGAATATTCTAATGGCGTCACCATGGTCTCGTATGTCTTCTGGTGTGGACCATAAGGTGGTAAGGGGTGATCATAGGCAATGAAGGGAAGACATTAGTCAAGACAGTAGTATTTAGTGATAGTGATAGTTAGTGACAGTGGTATTCTTGGAATGGTAAAGTCGTTACTAAATAATGATGCCGGTATTTAACGACATTTCCAATAACAAAGGCCTTTAGGCTGAATGCCTTTTGATGAAAGGCCTTTAGGTCAAACGATAATTTCACATTCACAACGTGTAAGGCCCGTAGAGGCTTCAAGGTGTAAAAGCTCATGTGGTGTCGCAGCACTCTGCATCTTACCAAATCACCGCATTCACCCATTTGGTTTTTTCTGCGCTTGTTCTTGTATTTTGCCAGTCAGGAGCATTGGATATGTGCAACCGCGCATCTGTTTACAACGCATGAGCGGACGCTTGTGAAGAAGCGTTGATTTGGCGAGAATGTAATCCTTTATACCGTGCTGTTGCTCTGAGCACTGGTGGTACTATTATAAAAAATATGGACTGTCTGTCAGTTCTCAAAAGCTTTCTGCAAAATCAGCTCCTTCAGTTGTGCGGGTCCTGCAAAGTTGTTGCTCCTTTTAGCTGCCCCTTCCATTCACTAAGCATAAATTTCACGGAAAAAAAGAAAAAGCGCGTGCCCTTCCTTTTGGAAAGGATGCACCTTTGAAGTCGCATAAGCTAAACTTCGCTGAAACAATTCACTAGGCGTATAGAAGACTGAACCTCAAAATATACCCCAATATCGACAAAAATGTTGGACGACAGCAGTGCCAGCGCCCGCAATGTCTAAGAAAGCCCCTGTGTTTGTAAACACGCTGTTGGTGTATAGTTTTTCACATACAAGTAGCTGTCCAAATATTTGCTCTTTGGAATGCTGCGATCAGGTGCAGACAGTTCGCGCTGCGGTTTGCCGAGTGAACACAGCAGTCAGGCGAGCAGTATGGTGACGCCAAGGTTGCGCTCCCCTTGCCAACAAGTGCTCGGTGGGCGTCATCACACTGCTCACTGGACAGTTGCGCGTACTTGGTTCAAGCGCGGTGGAAGCGGTATCGCAAGTTCTCGGCACTCTATTCGCAACCGTTCGACAAGCAGTTGTTTCCACATCTGTAAGAATCCGATGGAGAGGTATATAGACGGTGCATGAGGCGCATATTGACCTGCCATTTCCGGATGCCGCACAAGCAAGTCGGCACGCGTACACAACACATGCTGACGCTGCCCGTTACACTTTACGTCGAAGGTGCGGGGACGCCGTGATCTGCTTCGTGTTCGGCGTGCCCTGGATCATGGCAAGAGCGGACGTCGATGATCCGAGCGGCTACGCGGCAGCGTCGGTGGACGTGACGCTCGGCGTGCTGCTTCTCGTAGCGCTCTTCGTGGCCGCCTCGGAGCCGGGTCGCCTGGCTAAGGACTCGCTCACGCCGCATGTGCTGCGCCTGTCGTGCTGCCAGTCAGTGCATGCGGCCGGCGCCACTGGCAAGCAAAACGACGTGGCGCTGAACCAGGAGCTGCTGCTGCTGGCCACGGCTGTGCGAACTGCCCGCGTCGAGATGACCGGCTGGAACTGCTTCGATGTCCACCGTGGCACCACCATCACCGTCCTGTCCATGCTGGCTACGTACGCGGTCATCGTCTACCAGATGCTCCACCACATCGGTTAAGACTCTGTCCAGCCTCTCCAGATGAAAAAAACTGTTGCGCAGTTTAAAACTGGGATGAATTCTTTGAGGATGTTTTTTTTTTGTACTGTCGGATACATGACTTGGTAGCACACCTTCTGAATGGTGAAGCCCCTCGTGGATGAAGCAATCGCTGTGGGAAACGGAACGGGATAGTCTAGTATGATTTCACAAAGTAATTTAATCTCACTTTCATCGCTGCGCAAATTTCTAATTTCTTGGGTGCTGTCCAGCAGGGCTTGCTGATAACATTGTTTTTGGTGTGCTAAAACGAACGCCTTGCAGTTAAAATAGCGAAATTGTACCGTATTCACTCCCATAACGAACGTTTCATTCCAAAATTCCTATTCGTTTTTTATGAATCGTGCGGTTAACCGCTTGACTTCATATTGATTGACTCATCGGAAGAATTTGGCACTGTCCCCCAAGCCAAACTCATGCAAAAGCGTAACTTTATTTAAAGATACTTTTGCTACTCATCTAGTTTTATTTCTCAACGTTCACAATGTCTATATTTGATTTCGATTAGATCAAAAGTGATTGAGCGTTTTATGGGGCGTCCCTCAAGATTACGGCTTGGCTCCACTTCTTTTGTTGTTATACATTTATGATCTACTGCTTCGTGTATTACGAAACAGATGCTTGTACGCTGTTGATTGCTCTCTGATACAGCTAAATCACCACTTGATCTGTATCTTTCTCAAGCACCTGTAAGTGGTGCGATCAAAGAGAAATTAACATTAGTATCTCAAAAAGTTATGTTGTGCTCTAAACGCACGTGCAATTAGCCAATGATACATTCATTAGAAGACAATTATCAAAAAATAGCTCTTGAATACAAATACCGCAGCCCTAATATCACGTGGATTTGTCATAGTCTAAACAAGTTGATAAGATTACTAACAAAGCTCTCCGAAAGCTGCGATGCTCATGCGGCAAGTTGCGTGCTACCCCTCATGATCCCGAGTTCAAAAATTGTTTTTAAAAAAGCGGTTCCTTTTATATTTAACTGATGTGAATGATTTTTTGCCTCCTCCCACGTGTCTGATCTACAACTCGCTATATTTAATCACATCATTGTGTTGAAGGTTCAAATTCTTAACAACTGAATAAACTCTCCACAGCTGGAGCTACTTGAGAAGTGAAAAACCTCTAGATCATAAATATTTTTTGAAAAGCTTCCACAAAATAAAAATTTCACCTTTAACCTTTGTTGACAAGCTGAAATGCAGTTTTTTCGAGCAATATAGAAATATTTGCATGAACATCTTTCCTCGTATGTGGAAGGAGCTGAGTTCAATACCCTGTGCAGAGTACTTGCGATCTCCGATGGGTGCAAGCTTTCTCCCGGCCTGGTGCTCGACTTCTCTTGAGTGAAATCCTCAGGAATGGAGTATTCAGCATACACCGTGCCACCTGCCCCAGCCGCACCGCCTTTCAAGTGATCGTTGACCGCTTCGAAGCTCGAAATATGCCAGTTGTTGTAAAACACGTATGTGGCCCTGTTTACTGTCTTCAAGGCGGCATACTCATGCCGTTCTTGTGATTTTTTTATTGTTATTTTAACTATGGTTTGCATACTTTTCTTTTACTTGCGTTTTCATAGTCTGTCATACGTTGTTAACTTTTACAATTGCTCCTGTGCTTTGTATTTTTCGTCCCGTTCCGCAATATCTCATTGCGCGGCGGCAGCATGTGAACAAAAAAAAAAGTGGCAGCGTTTCATGGCCTGGAGCGTATAAAGGCTCAACTGTTGCCGCGCTGACGGCGAGACAGCTCATTCATAAAAACGCCTGCCAGTTATCCGCACGGCCAATCACAATAAATCTCGGCACGCACGAAGAAATTAAGAAAAAAATTATGAGGATTAATGGCTATTGCTGCGTGACCTCGGTCGACGCAGTATGCGCCCCGGAAAACGGGAAACGGTCCACTTGTAAGCCATATGCAAGATAAGCAAGTCCTTGTGAGTGTGTATGAATTCTATGAGAATTCTTCCTCTTTGAGAGGCCCGCTGACAGCAAGGAAGGATGAAAGGGGTAATTATATGCCATGAGATTAATTCTTTTGGTGTGCAACTTTCCCGGAGACCAAATTTGAATATTGGAAAGTTGCAACGTACTTTTATGGAAATATTGAAGTTAATGGTCTACTCTACCGATGTGCAGCAAAACCTTTGTTTTAAAGTTTTTCATCGCTCATATCTTGCAGTTAAGACTGCCACATAAAACCAATGAGGAACGGTTTGTACAACAACATGAAACGTCAATATTAAATAAATACAAGCCTGCCGACGGGAGATCTGCGGATATATTGATTGCTATTGTGAAATATTACAATACATGAAAAAACTTCGTTCATAAACTCTTTCCCGCTCGAAAGTAATTATGTCCAGTATTGTTAGATATATTACATACCAGGTGTTTCACGGAAGACTATCAGTAATTCTGAAAAAATAGGTTTTTCATGCACGAATATGGCTTTTTCGCAATAGTATTACAAGTGTTAGCGGACACTAGATAACCGGTGAATGGGTTTAAGTTGTAAGCTGGTTAACTAACTTTTAATAATTAAGTTTTTACTTATTAAAGTAAGGCGCCTAGTTGCAATTAGACATTTGTAGCCGGTCGTTAGTAATAGCCACGTCAGTTTTTAGAATTTCTAAAACGCAATTATTCACGGCGCTGTGGGTCGACAAAACTTGGCTACATAGTGCAAAATACATGCGCTTTCGAGAAGCTTGCAGGAAAAGCAACTACAGTGCACGTTACAAGTAACAAAAGCCAAATTTTATCGAGCCAAAGCGCCAAGTGCAATCGTGTTTGCTAAATTCTAAAAACTGATATGCCTATTACTAACGACCGCCAACAAATCTCTAACTGCAACTAGGCGCCCAACTCTAGTAGTTAAACAGTTAGTTATTAAGAATCAGTTAACCATCATAATACTTGAAAAGATTGACAGGTTTTCTGGTGTCCGCCAACACTAGTAATACTATGCAGAAAAACCCATAATGCCACAAAGTGCTGACTGCAATCCGGAGACCAGAAAGGCAGCGAAACTTGCTTCTAAACAGAACTCTATTTGGGCTGACTTGCGCCCACAATAGGCTGAATCACTCGGCGGCGGCGTAGGACCAAGCGTGCTCAGTCGCGCTCAATTTAAAGCTGATAGAGAGCTTTTGAGATACGGCGTGCAAAGTTAGAAAATTCTGGAACAACGTAAAATCGCCTCCGTCTTGGGGGCGATCAATCGAAATAAATATGGTCGCGTCTTGCATCGCAAACAAAGCGATAAAGAGGAAGGGCAGCAGCTTTGAAAAATGAACAAACAAGCACTACAGAGATTCGCGGCATTAATCACCTCTCAAAGAAGCATCGGCCTGATGCTTTAAAACAAATAAGGCGGCTAGAAACAAATAAAGCGGATTGTGCCAAAATGAACAACGATTATGGAAACACGGCGTCCGTAGCGCGCTTTATACAGACGGTAAGGACAACTTCTGGTCGTACGCAGCGTCGCTGCAGGATGCAGTCATTTCGTACGGGACAACTTCGTAGTCAAGTTCCCCTAGTCGACGCTAAAACTTTGTACGGGCCGAAATAGTGGCGCATAAGCTTTTCACTCACTCCGCGGAGGCGAATGGGCGTCCAGACACAGACTCGGTCTCCTGGCTTCTTTTCCGTGCTGCTTCTTCGTGCGTTGTAGCGGCTGCCATAGGTTTGCTGCTAGTCTTCCCTCCCTGCTAACGATGTGGCTTACAAAGAGCAGCTCTTCATAGGAAAAGTGCCGCTTCTCTCCATTCAAGGTTAAGCCGGAGGACTTCATTGCCTCTTTTACTGTTCGAAGCCTTTTTAGATGGTACTCAAAGTTCGAGGCGAAGAAAGCGACGTCATTTAAACATACTAGATAAATTTGCCACTTTAGGCCTGCCAGCACCTATTCATTACTCACTGATACGTCGCTGGTGCGTAACAGAGACCAAATAATATCACCTTGAACATGAAGAGGCCATCCGGAGAGATGAATTCCGTCTTCTCACGATCTCTTTCATCGATCTCAATTTGCCAGCAGCCGCTCTCGAGGTCCATCGATGAGAAATACTTGGCGTCAGACAGCCAGTCCAGTGTGTCGTCGATGCTGGGGAGGTGGTAGACGACCTTCTTCGTTATGTTGTTTAAGAGGCTGCAATCGGCGCAGAATCGAAGTGCGCCGTCTCTGTTTTTCGCTAGAATATTCGGTGCCGCTCAGGAACTCTTCGAAGGCTGAATGACGTCGTCGAAAAGCATTTCTTCCACTTGGTACGGGATCGCTTGTCTTTCTCCTGGCAACACACAGTGCGGGCTTTGGCGGAGTGGTCGGGAGTGCTGGTCGATTATAATGTAATGCTTGGCAATCGGCGGTTTTCTCACTTTTGGCAATGACGAGAAGCTCTCGGTGTAGCTTTGCAGCAGATTGCGGATCTGGTCTCGTCTGTTGCGGTGAAGGGCTGGGTTTATGTTGTAAACGTGCTTTCGATCTCCCTTAGGTGAATTTTCTGGGACTTGATCGGATAGAGGCAAGGCGTAGCAAACGTCGGATAGTTGTGGAGGAAAGAAATAGTCCTTCCTTTGTTAACGTGATGGTACTCTTCACTGAAGTTCGTCATCAGCACTTCAGCTTGTCCATTACCGAAATATGCAATGCTTCTTGCGGTGCCGATTGCTAGCTCTAGAAGCAACGCCGTGTTCCCCTCGATGAGGGCTTCCATGTTCTGGGATGCGTGGCACCTAAGGGGATTATGACACTTGATCGCGGTGGGACGCTATTTTGTTCATCCAGGACATTCAGGGTAGCATGCTGCTCCACGGTCGTCACTGAAGGGATGGCTTCGTCCGTCGCAAGCGTGATGAGCTTAGAACGGATGTAGATGCTTGCCTGGCACAAATTAAAGAAATCGATGTCGAGTATCACGTCGCGCGAACATTGCTGTAGTACTACGAAGGTCGCGGGATAGGTATGTTCCTTGATGTTCACTCGAGCTGTGCATCGCCCCGATGGCGTAATAAGGTGTCCTCCTGCGGTGCGAATTTGTGGGCCGTCCGAACTAGTCGTGACTTTCTTCAACTGCGCAGCGGATGTACTATTCATCGCTGAATAATCGGCCCCTGTGTCGACTAGAGCGGAAACTTTCAGGCCGTCGATAACCACCTCTAAGTTAGATGTCCTCGCTCTTGCGTTGAAAATCGTCCTCGGCGTCGGGTCAAAGCTTCGTCGCGTATGTGATTCATGGGTAGGGCTCGTCGTCGTGGCTTTTCTGGGTGGGCGTTATTCTGAAGTCCGGTCGCTTCATGGTCCATAGTTGAGCTCGTATTGGAGTGGGGCGTCGGCGCAGTGGATGCGGAGTCCCCATGCAGCGTGGTCGGTAAAGGATCTTCGTCGTGTCGATGGTGAGCAACCTCACCTCCGAAGGTTGCTTTCTTTAGTTTCCCCTCCGGGGACACGAGGGACCTTCCGGCGACGCAAAGCGTGGCGCCGAAGGTGATGGTGAGCCGGAAAGACGGCTAGATGACACCTACTCCTCTCTCCAGGTACTCTTCGATATCCCAAGTTCTTTGGTCATGACGGGTTCGTGGGGCATCAATTGGGAAGCCACGCAAGCCCGTTCTTTTGTAGGGGTAGTGCCGAAGAATCCGGCCGGGTTAGCCGCAATGGAGGCAGAGCGGGAGTCGTGGGTCGGGGGTCCTTCAGATGTCGGCTTTTCTGGGGTGAGCTTGCAGCTGAGCTTGGCGGGCGGGCGATTGGGATCATTTCGGTGGTGCATACGGCTCCTGGCGTCGAGTGGGAGGACGTCTTCAGCTGCCCACAGCGGTGGCATAATTAATAGCGTGGGGTTGTGTGGCAGCCCAAGTAGCGGTGCCAAGTTCCCGTTGCACTTCTCGCACCAAATCCGTGAGGGCTGCTACTTGAGCTGTGGGGCAGTCGTAGCTCCTCGTGGAAGGTTTCGCGGATAACTTCCCACAAGCTGTCGCCGGTGGTGCTCGTCGTGTCTGAAAGAATTGCAGAGGCATAAGCGGGGCGGTTGTACTGCCGAGTATGGACGCCGAGGGTCTTCTCGATCGTGCTGGAGTCTTGCACGAACTTCTCGACGGTTTTTGGCGGCCGGCGGACGAGGCTGGCAAATTTATTCTTTTACGTCGTGCATTAATACCTGAACTTTCTTTTCCTCGGTCATATCGGGGTCGGCGTGGTGAAAGAGGCGCTTCATCCCTTAGAAGTAACCGCGGACGGGCTCTTTCGGAAGCTGGATCCTGTACTCGAGGAGCCGTTGAGCTCTATCTTTCCCTCAGGACACTGGTGAATACTTTCAAGAGTTCCTTCTTGAATAGCCCCCCCCCCCCCCCGCCGTTAGGGACGCCTTGTGGTTTTCGTACCAGGTACGTGCTGAGCCTTCCAGTGAGAAAAATACGTGTCGAATTTTCGCCGCGTCATCCCTATTGCTGAATGATGCCACACGCTAAAACCGGTGCAACCATTCTTTGAGGTCTTCGCCTAAGGATCCATTGAAATTTGGCGGCACCTGCGGCTGATGCCTTATGATCGGGGTCGACATCCTTGGCGAGGTTCTGGTTCTCGTAGCAGCGTCTTTTCTCTGTCGGTTGGGGTCCAGCAGCGTCCCGAACTCAGGCTGCTCTCCCTGGCGACGTCGGCTGGCTCGGTCAGGGCAACTGGTGACTCATCCTCCGGTGCGAAGCGCAGAGGGCTGTCGTCTCATATTGAAGGGGGTATCCGGTACATGGACGGCTACCCAACACCTTCATCAGATATCACAAAATGGTGACTGCAATCAGGAGACCAGAAAGACAGCGAAAATAGAGTCTAAACAAAACCCTTTATTTGAGCGCACTTATGCTGTCAGTCAGTGGACTGAATCTTTCGGCGGTGGTGTAGCAAGAAGCGTGCTCGGCGGTCGTCGATCGAACAGAAGGCTGCCATTGTCGGCAGTCCTCAATCTAAAGCTGATATAGAACTTTCGACATACGGCGTGCAAAGTTACTACATTCCGCAACAACGTAGAATTGGCTCCGCCTGGGTGCGATCACGAGATAAATGTGGTCGCGTCTTGCATCATAAACAAAGCGTTAAAGCGGCGTGAGGGCATGTTTGAAGAATGAACTAACACATACTGAAAAAATATCCGCGGCAATATTTTTACATCAAAACCCCTTTTTTTAATAATTACTCAGAGTCCTTCCTGCAACAACTGATATAGTGCCTCAAGTTAGTCCCAGTATCCTGCTTCACACAGGATATTTTTTTAGCGTTATAGCCCTCTGTTAGGCTACGTAAATTCCGGTGTGCATGCAGATAAAGGCATCTCATTGCAGATAATGAGTTAACAAACAAGTGACTAGAGCTGCAGCCAGACATGACCGCTGCACGTATTTGATTACTGTCATCTACTGTTGTATGGCCAATTAATTTTGAATACTAAGACCGTTTTTTTATTACACACATGTTGAGACACTTTACAGTGCGGGAGTATGGGCGCCGCCATATTTGGTCACGTGACCATTTCGACATCACTGGCCTTCGGGCTTTCCCGTTTCGACGGCTGCCGGCACGCTGGCGCCCGGCTGCAAGACATTTCTTCGGCTCCCGCTGTGGATAACGAGCTGTTGGACTGCGCAAAAACTTCGTGTGAGTGCGCATAAAACGTGTTGGTACATGAAAATGCTTGGTTAAACCGGCTCATTTACTCCTATATAAGACTGCCCGCATCGGCTCGAATCGTTGGCTCGAATGTGTCGACAAACCGCGGTCAACTACCGACGCGTGCACATTTCTTCAATCAATTGATCGTCTAACA
Source organism: Amblyomma americanum (assembly GCA_030143305.2). Classification (NCBI taxonomy): domain Eukaryota; kingdom Metazoa; phylum Arthropoda; class Arachnida; order Ixodida; family Ixodidae; genus Amblyomma; species Amblyomma americanum. The sequence goes on along the minus strand of JARKHS020034209.1, from coordinate 10,188 downwards.
CTATTTGTGGACCGCATAATTTGTTGTCGAACTGCAGATTTCAAGTGGGACAATGCCTGAAAGCGTGCTTTTTAGAGCTCGATATTTTTGCCGAATGGAGGAATATGTGTTCACAACTATTAATAACATTCACTGCTCTGCACTGTGCACGCTGCTAACAACTGAACGTGCGTGTGATCGCCGGCTGACTACCCAGATATTTACTTTATCCTCCGCTAACATTGCGGCTTAAAAAGAAAGGATATGGTGTTTTTCAAGGGCCTCTTCAGATGCTCGGTGGCGTTCGACAGTTCTCACTTGCTAAGTAGAAGTGAAAAGTGCTCGGAGTACGGCACCCGCAGATGTAACCAGCCGGAATAAGCTGAAATATATACAAAGTCTTCTCATGGTAAATTTCACCGCTGTCACGTGCATTAGGGTACGTCTGTAGACTTTTGTATCGAGCGAGAGAATTATCGAAGTGCCTCCTCTGTTGACGTTTCCAAAAACATCGATTGCCTCTTGCACCGTACCAGTGCCAAATACGGACGACAGTTTAGTGCACTGTGCCCACGCCCAGAAAGCACTTTTAAAAAGGTCTAAAAATGCACCGATTATTCGACGTATTGCTTCAGTGTTTGTCGAAAGTGAGAAAGGTTACAGGCATGTATACGCGCGCTCTGGCATTCCCGGAGCTACTGCTGGCGCTGAAATAAACTGGTGCGTGGCGTTCGTGATACGTTTACTGTTTTCTTCGAACAACACATTAATTCTGTTCTCCCTGAAATCAGCATGAACTCGCAAGACAGCTCTTCGAAAAACGTCTGCAGTTGTGTCGCGAAGTGTCGCATATACAAAAAGGGCGTCTATTCTTCCGACATTTAGATCACAGGGATAATAGCTCTAGATATTAATTCAACAATACGCATGCTATCCGTGTCACAGCCGGGTTGTTAAGAGTCTCTTGACGGTCATACACAAGCTGTGCAGCAGCGTTTCGCACTGCGCGCCGATGCTGCTAACGACGGCTCCGAAGGCCAGAAGTGGTGCCTATCCTAGTAGTGCCGTCTGTCGGGGACAGAGCGAACTGTTCTCTGTAAACGGTCTATATACAGGGTGTTCTTTTTTCAATTTTTATGTATCTTTCCTTAAAAGGCCATAGAAGATACGACAAGCCGGTCTTTTCAGATGGATTGTGCGGCATCGCGGACATTCTGACCGTGGTTGTAGGCAGCTAAAAGGCAATAAGTTGCCGATTATGAATTAAGCTTACCAGTTTGTTATGAGGAGCATGAAATATATTACTGCGTGCGTCTACTCGCTCTCGTGAAGGACATGAAATAGGCTCGGGAATTGCCTGATCGAGAAAAACATCAAAAGACGAACGCACAACGAACACCAGACGTCACGTAGCCGTTAGTAAAAATCAGTGACTGAAGAGAAGCTACACAAACAGTAGATTGAGAGGCAGGGAAAGAAAACCGTCACATGAGAATGCTGAATCTACGTCGACATCTGTCCGGGTGAAAGCAATCTGCACTTCACCGCAAACAGCCTTCATAGCTCACCGCATAGGTGAGAAAATGCCCAAAGCACTGCCAATAGCGAACTAAACTGGGACGACACTGAACGTGGTGAACAAGGGATTTGGCCTCCCGAAATGTTTTCAGAAAAATAATTGACCTTCTCTATCTGACCGCAGATATTAACGCTAAAGTGAAATCTGTCAATTACTGTCAGATACAACACAACTCGGTGTCTCAAAAAATATCGCATTGTGAGAGTTCTAGTTTTGGCCGCTCAGTTAACGTTTCTGCCTATGTTTCGTGACGTATTCCAACTGCCGAGCAGGAGGAGCTCTCCGAACCCTCAAAGGAGCAAGATTTCTAGGTTTGGTTTATTGTTTATGGCGGTTTAACGTCCAAAAACGACTCAGGCTATGAGGGACGCCGTAGTGAAGGGCTCCGGAAATTTCGACCACCTGGAGTTCTTTAAGGTGCACTGACATCGCACAGTACATGGGCCTCTAGAATTTCGTCTCCATCTAAATTCGACCACCGTGGCCGAGATCGAACCCGCGTCTTTCGGGCCAGCAGCCGAGCGCCATAACCATTCAGTCACCGTGGCGTTTAGCAAGATTTGTATTGAGTCTAGGAACGATACCATCACGGTCCATTCAAGGCACAGGATTTGAATCTAAATCATCTATTGAAACACGTAGATCAGTTTCGCGGAGCTAGGGATTTTGCTCCGAATCGCCGACTGGAATGCACCATTACACTCTGGTAAGCAATTAGCGCTGGCAAAACCCCTCAGACGAAGGCAAACACGCCGTCGAGCTCGATCATTTGGTGGCGCTGGTCTGCCGGTGCGATGTGCGCGTAGGGCTCACCCAGGCAAGTTATTGTTATCATGAGCGTGTTTCCTCCACGAACAGGCTATCTGTTTGCCAAAGTTCATTTCACGTCTATTTGATCCTACTTCATTGGTCACTCAGATATACCCGCAGATTCCAAGCTTTTGTGGGAAGCGACCCCACCATTGGCCGTTTTGCGACCGGACCTCACCACTCACTTCTTATCGCAGCCAATGGCAGCCAATAGCTCCGGTCTCAAACCGCCCAATGGTGGGATCGCTTCCCAATGACGCTTGAAAGCGGTGGGTATATCTGAGTGACCAATGAGACACGACAAATGAACGGGAATTAGACAATGTACAGTTATAGAATACGACCCCAGCATGATGTTATCCCCCACGTCCTGCCTCCGCCAGGAGCAGCGACCAATTGCAATGAATTAAAAACAAGCTGAATCTTTAGTAAATACTGCACCTCTTTCATTTCATTTCTCCATTCTGCCTGCTGTCCTTTATTTCCGCTGCCCCAGCTCAGGTGCTTCAGTATCGATGGCAGATGCCGGGGCTAGCAAAAAATCTTTTCCTTCCTTTTTACTATTATTTTTAATAAAACCACTACCACCACCACCACCCTCGCATGAGGAAGGATTCAGTACTTTTCTTGATGACTTGGACAATATGTTGCCTCCTCTAAAGCAATGTTGTCCAAATGCTTCCTGTCAAAGAACGCTCTAAGGAATAAAAGGCAGGGCTTCCCAAAATGTGTTTGCGAATACTTTAAAAGAATTTTTGCACTCCTGGCGCACACTATGTAAGCGTTCTTGTCGTCGCACAGAGAAGCATAAAGCACTCTTTTTGCTCGCATAGATAAGGCAAATTGAACGTTAAAAGCCTCGTTGCGAACTTATAACACACGGCAGTTGATAGGCACCATGAAAATGGTGGTTAGCAAGATGATTCCCAGTCATCGCTGCTAGTCTAAATAACACATGTGCCAAACAGGGATTTTGCTACAGCCAAGGCTGTCGCTATATTTGTCTTCGGAACCGTAAGCCGGGGAGATATTTTACGTCTTTCGCAAAAGTGGTTATCTGCCTTATTATACGGCAAATGAGCTGCGCTTTTTAGGGGAGGCATAAGCGCACTTCTGTCGCACCTTCGTTTACTGATATTTCTGAGCCCATAGCAAGACTGCTGTAGCTTTCTGGGTGATATGGCAAGCCTACCATAGCAGCGCATACTAGAATAGCTTACTTCCTGAAATTATTCAACTGTAGATACAATTTTGTGCTTAAACTGCTTGCTGTATCGTCAGACGATATTTTAGTGGTTCTATGCGTTGCCTAATTGAAGTCCAGAAAAGTCTCTAACATTTAAACAGGAAGAAAAATGCATCTTTATGAAATTTATTACACAGAGATGTTTTTTTTTATTTGGTGCGTTCCCATAACTTGTCTCATGACATCGTTGCTTTGGAGAAAAAGAAGGCATAGAATGCTAAACGGGAGGTTGATGTAGACTTCCATTTGAGTCTTGTGTTTGAACAAGGGGTGTTGCGAGCTGCCCCCTACGCGGTCTTGGGACGAACCGGTGAACGATTTTGGAAAAGGCTGCGCATCTTCGTTGTGCGCACAACGGGCGCTCCCCCACAAGGAATGACAAGTGCTTCCCGGACACAATTTGTACAGATACCGTCCCGCTGTGGGTTGAAGGTGGTTGGCTCTGCACGATCCTCGCTACCTTGATGGATTTTGTAAAGAACCGCGCGACTGGGGTGCGGTATCATATCGGGTGTTTCACCTAAGATGTTCTGTAATTTTGAAAACTATAGGCTTTTTGTGTTGTTGAAGAGCGCTTTTTCGGCATAGCATTGTCAGTGAGGTAGCACATCGAAACACAGCTAAGACTATTTGCCTGCAAGCTTTTTGAAAGCGCCTGTAATTTGGCGTGATGTAGGGAAAACTTGTTGAGCCACGGCGCCGAGGTTAACGGCGTTTTCGAAATTCACAAAACTGATAAAAATTATACTTACGGTGGGCTACACGCCTCTGATTAAAGAAGGAGACTAACAGCAATAGTCACGAATTAACCTTAACCATTGCTGTTAGTCTCCTTCTTTAATCAGAGGCGTGTAGCCCACCGTAAGTATAATTTTTATCAGTTTTGTGAATTTCGAAAACGCCGTTAACCTCGGCGCCGTGGCTCAACAAGTTTTCCCTACATCACGCGAAATTACTCGCGCTTTCAAAAAGCTTGCAGGCAAAGTAACCGCTCCAGTGCACACAACTCGTCGAAATAGCCACGAAGTGAGAACACGAACAGCGCAGCAGCAATGGGGCAGAGTGAGCAGACACAAAGCGCGGGTAGAAATTTGGGCCGTTTGGTGCATAGCCACGAAGCGAGAACGGAACAATGCCTTGTTTCTGTCTGCTCACTGTGTCTTGTCCCTGCTGCGCTGTTCGTGTTCTCAATTCGTCGCTATGCACCAACGGGCCGAAATTTCCACTTTTCTGATATAGCCATATATTTTGGACCACAGCACCCAGGTTATACCTGCGCTTTCGAAATTCTAAACGCGTCTTTTATTTCCACACCGCCTCTTTTCCACTTGTCCCTCTCTCTTTCCCCGTTTCCTCTGGCACCCCCACAAGATGACGGGAAGCCTTCGTGTGCCGAGTCACTGACTTCGCCACCATGAGCGCCAACTGAGAGAAGGGGTCGCACGCCTTCGCCTGCAAGACACCCGCCGAAGCTTGTTTGCGTTGGCCATGTGCGCTGTGATGCTGCACGCGGCCACGCTAGCCAGCCGCCCGCACGGCGCTATGTAGCACGTTGGAATCCGTGAGCACTTCGGCTGAGCCACAGCGAGGCTTCATTCCCGCCATCGCTGCAGTCGTCACTCCCCATGGTTGAAGGTACGGTCGACGAACCCCGTAAAGTACACAGTGGCAGTACCATGATTATGTAGTGTTACGAAACGCAGCTAAGACAAGCAAATAGTATTTTAAGGCTGCCCTGAAAAGGACGAATAATCAAATGCTTTAGTCTGTGCCACTGACTGAACAAATACATTGGCTAGGATGAGTGCGCAAAACGAACGAACATAAATAATGCCCTTCTCTTATCGCACTCAAGAAAAACTCAAGTGTGGGCACTAAGGAAAATAAATAAAACGATAGAGTGAGAGAAATCTTGAACGCGAACCACCATACGCTACTCCAAAGGTTCCCTCCAACCAATGGCATCAGCCTATTGCCATGGCGTCGCGATTAACCGCCTTGAACCTGCTTGTGCGCACTGCTAGCGGGCATGATTGCTGCAAGGCGGCAGACCCGCACATAATCGCAACAGGCTGATGTCGCTGGTTGGAGGGCGTAGTTTGAGGGGCACTTGCTGCTCTTCTCCAGCTCTATTCGAGTACGGATCTCGCTCCCCGGCTTAGACTTGATAAGCGACGACTTAACAGAGTTAGTCTGTTTCTTTGCACTCTATCTGTGACTGCAAAGTATGCGGGGTCGTTCCAGGAATCATGATCGGTGTCTTGTGCGAAATGGTTCCGTTGCAGCTCCTGTCACTCGGCTTCTCGCTGTTGTCGGCTCTGGCTCTAATAGTGTGCTACTTCGCCCCGAGCGTGTCTTTCATCTCCTTTTTCGGAGTTGTACAGGGTAAGGCGCCTTGACTTGGCAATTGCCCGCTGGTTATTTTTGGGCGGCAGCTTGGCACTGGGGTTTCTGGCTGCTGAGCAATCTTGACCAGATGACGGTGCACTGTCAAAATTAGAGATAAGGGTATTAAAGAAGTTAGGGTGCTCGACTACTGACCTGGAGTTCCCGGGTTCGAACCCGACGGCTGCGGCTGCGTTTTTATGGAGGAAAAACGCTAAGGCGCCCGTGTGCCGTGCGATGTCAGTGCACGTTAAAGATTCCCAGGTGGTCGAAACTATCCCGGAGCCCTCCACTATGGCGCCTCTTCCTTCCTTTCATCTTTCATTCCCTCCTTTCCCCCTTTTCTTACGGCGCGGTTAAGGTGTCCAACGATATTAGAGGCAGATACTTTGCCATAGTATAACCAATAAATTTTACACGGCATTGACGCTGTAAAATGCACTCTTCCGTTTAGTTTAAAAACAAAGATCCCTCTTGTGCTAAAGCACGAGGAGGAGTGAGACATTGAAGTGGGGGCAGACAGGCAAGCTTTTCTATTCTTCAATTATCCGGATGACGTTGGAATGCATGAATCACCACGTGGTGTTAGCCTGCGACCACTAAATTATTTATTATTGAATTTCTTTTCTCAAGCTGTTCAGGCATCAACAACCGAATGACGGCTGTGGCGTCAAGGGTGGGCTAAGTGCCGTCAGCATAAAAAAATTCAGCATTTATCGCTGGTACTTCATTTGCTGTCATTCCCGTTCTGGCAACAGGTTGTCTTTAGTGGTGTAGTTAAAGAGAACGCGGAATCACTGATTATATTTAAGTTTTGTTTTATGTCTCATGTTACCTAAAGCAATTTTTGTCGTCGAAATCATCGTCCACCTGGCAAACCGTAACAGAAGCATCATCAGAGAAGAGATCAAGTTAAATTGTTCAGCTGCCTTAGGTTAATGCCACATGGTGATCCATGCGCAGTAATCTATAAAGCATTATTACACAGACGACCACGCGGAAGCAAAAATTTGATGACTATTCCCTTGTGATTTTTGCTCTTTCTGACCTTACTGAGTCATTCATGTACGTGGGGCGCTGCGTAAAAATCAGATAGCTCGCCTAATGTGATGTAATTTATCTGACAGACGTAGAGGCGTAAAATTACAATACTCGTTTTTAATACGGTGCATTTGCATTTCTCACTGTTGTACTGTGCACAGTCGGTGTGCTGTTCTTTTTGTAGCGTACATCACCGCTACAACCGGGAAGCCTCCACGACCAGCAAAAGAGGCGTCCAAAGTGTACCACATAACGAAAGGCAAAATGAAAAAATCAGACTAGGCTGACATTCTGAATAGCTTTCACGTGCCAAAGTTTCTTCAGGGCTGTCAGATACGCCTTAGTTGAAGAATGCGCATTAAATTCAAGCACATGGCTTCCTTCGCATATGAGCGATTATAAAAGTGCAGGAGTTTACACCCTACCTCAAGCGAAACGCCTCCGCCTCTCCTGGGAATAGAATAGGCAAACCCGCTCGCAATTGCGAAACGTACTAGTAGATTCACCCTCCCCATGCCAGAGCTGTTAACACTCTCGTCCCTCGTCCTCCTCAACGAGCCTTCCACCTTGCTAATCACGAATGGTTTGTCCACAGGAAGACTAGTCCTCTTGTAGAAACGTGCGCAAGCACCTTGTGGCTTTCCCAACGATTATTCACATTGTGTTTAATAAATTTATGAACCACAAGGGAATAAAATAACAACCCATAATTTAAATTTTTTCTTACACTAACTTTCACTGCGCGTGCGACCAGCAGCGCCAGGAGCAAACGAAACGCGTATTTAATTAACGTGCATAGCATCCAGAATATTAAAATTTAATCGCGAAGTGTGTCGGGCACCGAATATGACCATGAAACGATTCAGTCGTCAAATGGGCTACCGAAAATGGTATGCGGAGATTAAGTAGCTCTGAGGACTAAATCAGGCATCAGCATTCTTTGACCTCAGGACCTGGTTTCATTTACTTTTTGTCCAACTTTCCTACAACATTCAACCAGCCCCTGCTGGCCACCTTTAGCTCATCGCACATAACGTGACCTTCTAGGACAAACAGCAATTGCTAGTAAGCGCTCGCGCACTGTGCGCGCTGAATTATTGGTGTCCTGAGCCAACCAACGGGAATCACTTCACAGTATGTTTCGTCCCATCCAGGGCTGGCCAGCAGCGGCATGTACGTGGTGACGTCAGTGGTGTTGTGCGCGTACTTCGTTTGCTGGAGCTCCACTGCACTCGTCATCTCTAGCGCGGCCAGGAGCTCGCACTGCTTCATCCCGTTCCTGGCCAGCTACATCCGAGTCGAGTACGGCACGCTGAAAATCTTCCTGCTGTTGGGCGCCCTGTCTCTCGATGGGCTCGTGGCCGCGCTCCTTGTGAAGAAGCCGCCTTGGTTACTGCGACCCAGGAATAAGGTGAGTGGGAACTCTGGCTCGAACCGGAAGTCTGGAGGAAACCAACAGTGTTCCTCATGGCACGCGCAGGACGAGAAGATAGGATTCACAGAAAAGAATTCTCACAACTCCGCTGATGCTGAAGGAGCATGCGCCATCGAATCTTTGTTGCCAGAGGTCTCGCAGGATCTCGTTTTAAGAGGAGCGCGTGATGCTGTTGAACAGAACTCATTTTAACAAGATAACGTCTTGTGCACAAAGGAATGGCCTTGTGACATCGGCGTTACAAACACGAATTCGAAACACGCTGAAGGAGTTATGACTGTTATCTTTTTGAAATACCAAGCCCCAAAGTGCATTGATTTCGCGTTCCTGCGGAAAGCTGTCGCATCATATGCTAAAATAAACTGGAAGGTCTTCGCAGCACCCGCGCTCCTCTTGGACTCTATCTCTTTTGCCGTGCAGTACTACGCGCTCATGGGCTTCATTTTTCTCGTTTTGATGTGACGCTACAGCTTGGCATAGAAGCCGACTTCGCGGCGCACCTTCTCCTTGCCTGACGTCGTGCTGGGGTGCATGGTCATCTGAGTCTTAGTGAACCGGCGCTGGCTGTCTGTAAATACCACGCTGGCACTGGGCTTCTGAGGCAGTGCGGTATCCTGCGAAGGCCTTGTGTGGTCGACATCCGGCGATGTGCACTTGGCGTGCGCTGTTGTCCAAGGCCTATGCTGCAGAGTGATGAGCTCCATGCTCTGACCAGTCCAGCCTTGAAAGCCTTTTTCTGGTGTTGGGTGGCTGCCACACCGTAATGGGCGCCTTGTCAAGCGCCATGCCAGCACTCATAGGTAACCTTTTGCTTGCTAATATCTCCTTATTTCACTAACGCTTCACTGAAATGGGTATTCAATACGCGGGTAAATTTTTTTAATAACTGTTGAATTTAAAATTTGCGCGCAACTTATGCGCATAAAAGCTTAGTCTCAATTCGCTTAATGCATAGGCCACACGGAAGCTTCATCCGTCTACTTAATGCCGTGGTTACCAATATTTTGTTGCACATCTTGAACTTGTTTTTAATGTCCTTCATCTGGAACTTTTGCTTTTATGGCACTGTTTCGCGTATTTATTGCATATATTTTGTTTTTTTTCGTTCCCCCTGTGTTTCCAATTTACTTTTATTTTTGTTACCTGCAACTATACGTACTCCATCATAAGTAACCCCGTTTGCTCGATCCCCACGGGGTTTGACTGCTGATCTGTAGAATGGGGGATGGAGTCCCAGTCACACAGTCCGATTTATAAAAAATATTATTATTTATTTATTTGTAGAATTATTCTGATAATTCACTTATTACTTTATTTATTTATTGCGTTCGAGTTTGCCCGCAAAAGCTGCGGTGGAGGGTAGGGGGTTATTTTAGATACCGGGTAACCGGCCTGCAGTTCATGGCGCCGGTAGATCGGTGGCAACAGTACAGTGAACGCTACACAATCTGTCGCCAATGTGCGGCGTCTTCGGGTACAGGACGAACATCAGTTATAAGCATGCCACATGTCCTGGCGGGCTCAGGGATACATCTTGCACCACGGTAGACTACGTTCGCGTCGGCCTCATTCTGATGGATTGAAAATGCAAAAATGCTTATGTGTTCCCTGATGGCCACGCGTCACTGTGAAGAACCTCAGGTGGTAAAAAATAATCCGCAAGCCTCAAGTACATTGCCTCTAGAAGCCGCGATGAAACTTCAGGACATTAAA
>JARKHS020034208.1:0-19520 GCA_030143305.2 Amblyomma americanum | reverse complement strand
TACAACACTGAGTTACTTCAATTCGGAGTTTCCCCAACACAGAGTTTCTCCAACACGAATTTTCTCCAACATGGAGTTTCTCCAACACGAATTTTCTCCAACAAGGAGTTTCTCCAACAAGGAGTTTCATCAACACGAAGTTTCTCCAACACGGAGTTTCTCCAACACGAAGTTTCTCCGACAAGGAGTTTCTCCCAAACGATGTTTCTCCGACACGGAGTTTCTCCGACACGGAGTTTCTCCAACACGGAGTTTATCCAACACGGAGTTTAACCAAAACGGATTTCTCCAACACGGAGTTTCTGCAACACGGAGTTTCTCCAACACGGAGTTTCTACAACACGGAGTTTCTCCAACACGAAGTTTCTCCAACACAGAGTTTCTACAACACCGTGTTTCTACAACACGGAGTTTCTCCAACACGGAGTTTCTCCAACACAGAGTTTCTCCTACACGGAGTTTCTCCAACACGGAGTTTCTCCAGCAAGGAGTTCCTTCAACAAGGAGTTTCTCCAACAAGGAGTTTCTCCAGCACGTAATTTTTCCAACACGAAGTTTCTCCAACACGGAGTTTCTCCAACACGGAGTTTCTCCAACACGGATATTCCCCAACACGGAGTTTCTCCAACAAGGAGTTTCTCCTACATGGAGTTTCTCCAACACAGAATTTCCCCAACACGGAGTTTCTCCAACAAGAAATATCTCCAACAAAGAGTTTCTCCGACAAGGAGTTTCTCCAACACAAAGTTTCTCCAACCCGAGTTTCTCCGACACGGAGTTTCCCCAACACGGAGTTTCTCCAACACAGAGTTTCTCCATTACGGAGTTTCTACAACACCGAGTTTCCCCAACACAGAGTTTCTCCAACACGAATTTTCTCCAATAAGGAGTTTCTCCAACACGGAGTATCTCCAACAAGGAGTTTCACCAACAAGAAGTTTCTCAAACCCGGAGTTTCCTCGACACGGATTTTCTACAACACGGAGTTTCTACAACACGGATTTTCTACAACACGGTGTTTCTCCAACACAGAGTTTCTCCAACACTGAGTTTCTTCAACACGGAGTTTCTCCAACACGGAGTTTCTCCCACACGAAGTTTCTCCAACACGGAGTTTCCCAAACACGAAGTTTTTCCAACAAGGAGTTTCTCCAAAACGGAGTATGTCCAACGCGGAGTTTCTCCAACACGGAAATTCTCCAACACGAAGTTCTCCAAAACAGAATTTCTCCAACACGGATTTTCCCCAACACGGATTTTCCCCAACACGGAGTTTCTCCTACATGGAGTTTCTCCAACACGGAATTTCTCCAACACGGAGTTTCTGCAACAAAGAATTTCCCCAACGAGGAGTTTCTCCAACACGGAGATTCTCCAACACGAAGTTTCGCCAACACGGAATTTCCCCAATACGAAGTTTCTCCAACACGGAGTTTCCCCAACACGGAGTTCTCCAACACGGAGTTTCTCCAACACGGAGTTTCTGCAAAACGGAGTTTCTCCTACACGGAGTTGCTCCAACATAGAGTTTCTACAACACGGAGTTTCTAAAACACGGAGTATCCCCAACACGGAGTTTCTCCAACACGTATTTTTTCCAACACACAGTTTCTAATACACGGAGTTTCTCCAAGGAGTTTCTCCAACAAGGAGTTTCACCAACACGTAGTTTCACCAAAACGGAGTTTCTCCAACACGGAATTTCTCCAACACGGAGTTTCTCCGACACGGACTTTTTCCAACACGGAGTTTCTCCGACCCGGAGTTTCTATGACACGGAATTTCTCCAACACGGAGTTTCTCCAACACGGAGTTTCTCGAACACGGAGTTACTCCAGCATGGAGGTTCTCCAACACGGAGTTTCTCCAACACGGAGTCTCTCCGACAGGGAGTTTCTCCGACACGGAGTTTCTCCGACACGAAGTTTCTCCGACACGGAGTGTCTCCAACACGGTGTTTCTACAAGACGGAGTTTCTCCAACAAGGAGTTTCTCCAACAAAGAATTTCTGCAACAAGGAGTTTCTCCAACACGGTCTTTCTCCAACACGGAGTTTCTCCAACACGGAGTGTCCCCAACACGGAGTTTCCCCAACACGAAGTTTCTCCAACACGGAGTTTCCCCAACACGAAGTTTTTCCAACAAGGAGTTTCTCCAAAACGGAGTATCTCCAACAAGGAGTTTCTACAACACGGATTTTCTACAACACGGAGTTTCTCCAACACAGAGTTTCTCCAACAGTGAGTTTCTTCAACACGGAGTTTCTCCAACACGGAGTTTCTCCAAAACGAAGTTTCTCCAAAACGGAGTTTCTAAACCACGGAGTTTCTATCTACAACACGGAGTTTCTACAACACAGTGTTTCTCCAACACGGAATTTCTCCAACACGGAGTTTCTCCAACACGGAGATTCTCCAACACGGAGTTTCTCCAACAAGGAGTTCCTCCAAAAAGGAGTTTCTCCAACACAGGGTTTCTCCAACACGGAATTTCTCGAACACGGAGTTACACCAGCACGGAGGTTCTCCAACACGGAGTTTCTCCAACACGGAGTTTTTCCAACAAGGAATTTCTCCAAAACGGAGTTTCTCCAACACGGAGTTTCTCCAACACGGAAATTCTCCAACACGAACTTTCTCCAACACGGAGTTTCTCCAACACGGATATTCCCCAACACGGAGTTTCTCCAACAAGGAGTTTCTCCTACATGGAGTTTCTCCAACACGGAATTTCTCCAACACGGAGTTTCTCCAACAAATTTCTCCAACAAAGAGTTTCTCCGACAAGGAGTTTCTCTAACACAAAGTTTCTCCAACACCGAGTTTCTCCGACACGGAGTTTCCCCAACACAGAGTTTCTCCAACACGAATTTTCTCCAACACGATGTTTCTCCAACACGGAGTATCTCCAACAAGGAGTTTCTACAACACGGATTTTCTACAACACGGAGTTTCTCCAACACAGAGTTTCTCCAACACTGAGTTTCTTCAACACGGAGTTTCTCCAACACGGAGTTTCTCCCACTGGAAGTTTCTCCAACACGGAGTTTCTAAACCACGGAGTTTCTATCTACAACACGGAGTTTCTACAACACAGTGTTTCTCCAACACGGAATTTCTCCAACACGGAGTTTCTCCAGCATGGAGTTTCTCCAACACGGAGTTTCTCCAACACGAAGTTTCTCCAACACGGAGTTTCTACAACACTGAGTTTCTTCAATTCGGAGTTTCCCCAACACAGAGTTTCTCCAGCACGAATTTTCTCCAACATGGAGTTTCTCCAACACGAATTTTCTCCAACAAGGAGTTTCTCCAACAAGGAGTTTCATCAACACGAAGTTTCTCCAACACGGAGTTTCTCCAACACGAAGTTTCTTCGACAAGGAGTTTCTCCAAAACGATGTTTCTCCGACACGGAGTTTCTCCGACACGGAGTTTCTCCAACACGGAGTTTCTCCAAAACGGAGTTTCTCCAGCATGGAGTTTCTCCAACACGGAGTTTCTCCAACACGAAGTTTCTCCAACACGGAGTTTCTACAACACTGAGTTTCTTCAATTCGGAGTTTCCCCAACACAGAGTTTCTCCAACACGAATTTTCTCCAACATGGAGTTTCTCCAACACGAATTTTCTCCAACAAGGAGTTTCTCCAACAAGGAGTTTCATCAACACGAAGTTTCTCCAACACGGAGTTTCTCAAACACGAAGTTTCTCCGACAAGGAGTTTCTCCAAAACGATGTTTCTCCGACACGGAGTTTCTCCGACACGGAGTTTCTCCAACACGGAGTTTATCCAACACGGAGTTTAACCAAAACGGATTTCTCCAACACGGAGTTTCTGCAACACGGAGTTTCTCCAACACGGAGTTTCTACAACACGGAGTTTCTCCAACACGAAGTTTCTCCAACACAGAGTTTCTACAACACCGTGTTTCTACAACACGGAGTTTCTAGAACACGGAGTTTCTCCAACACGGAGTTTCTCCAACACAGAGTTTCTCCTACACGGAGTTTCTCCAACACGGAGTTTCTCCAGCAAGGAGTTCCTTCAACAAGGAGTTTCTCCAACACGGAGTTTCTCCAACACGGATATTCCCCAACACGGAGTTTCTCCAACAAGGAGTTTCTCCTACATGGAGTTTCTCCAACACAGAATTTCCCCAACACGGAGTTTCTCCAACAAGAAATATCTCCAACAAAGAGTTTCTCCGACAAGGAGTTTCTCCAACACAAAGTTTCTCCAACACCGAGTTTCTCCGACACGGAGTTTCCCCAACACGGAGTTTCTCCAACACAGAGTTTCTCCATTACGGAGTTTCTACAACACCGAGTTTCCCCAACACAGAGTTTCTCCAACACGAATTTTCTCCAATAAGGAGTTTCTCCAACACGGAGTATCTCCAACAAGGAGTTTCACCAACAAGAAGTTTCTCAAACCCGGAGTTTCCTCGACACGGATTTTCTACAACACGGAGTTTCTACAACACGGATTTTCTACAACACGGTGTTTCTCCAACACAGAGTTTCTCCAACACTGAGTTTCTTCAACACGGAGTTTCTCCAACACGGAGTTTCTCCCACACGAAGTTTCTCCAACACGGAGTTTCCCAAACACGAAGTTTTTCCAACAAGGAGTTTCTCCAAAACGGAGTATGTCCAACGCGGAGTTTCTCCAACACGGAAATTCTCCAACACGAAGTTCTCCAAAACAGAATTTCTCCAACACGGATTTTCCCCAACACGGAGTTTCTCCTACATGGAGTTTCTGCAACACGGAATTTCTCCAACACGGAGTTTCTGCAACAAAGAATTTCCCCAACGAGGAGTTTCTCCAACACGGAGATTCTCCAACACGAAGTTTCGCCAACACGGAATTTCCCCAATACGAAGTTTCTCCAACACGGAGTTTCCCCAACACGGAGTTCTCCAACACGGAGTTTCTCCAACACGGAGTTTCTGCAAAACGAAGTTTCTCCTACACGGAGTTGCTCCAACATAGAGTTTCTACAACACGGAGTTTCTAAAACACGGAGTATCCCCAACACGGAGTTTCTCCAACACGTATTTTTTCCAACACACAGTTTCTAATACACGGAGTTTCTCCAAGGAGTTTCTCCAACAAGGAGTTTCACCAACACGTAGTTTCACCAAAACGGAGTTTCTCCAACACGGAATTTCTCCAACACGGAGTTTCTCCGACACGGACTTTTTCCAACACGGAGTTTCTCCGACCCGGAGTTTCTATGACACGGAATTTCTCCAACACGGAGTTTCTCCAACACGGAGTTTCTCGAACACGGAGTTACTCCAGCATGGAGGTTCTCCAACACGGAGTTTCTCCAACACGGAGTCTCTCCGACAGGGAGTTTCTCCGACACGGAGTTTCTCCGACACGAAGTTTCTCCGACACGGAGTGTCTCCAACACGGTGTTTCTACAAGACGGAGTTTCTCCAACAAGGAGTTTCTCCAACAAAGAATTTCTGCAACAAGGAGTTTCTCCAACACGGTCTTTCTCCAACACGGAGTTTCTCCAACACGGAGTGTCCCCAACACGGAGTTTCCCCAACACGAAGTTTCTCCAACACGGAGTTTCCCCAACACGAAGTTTTTCCAACAAGGAGTTTCTCCAAAACGGAGTATCTCCAACAAGGAGTTTCTACAACACGGATTTTCTACAACACGGAGTTTCTCCAACACAGAGTTTCTCCAACAGTGAGTTTCTTCAACACGGAGTTTCTCCAAAACGGAGTTTCTCCAACACGGAGTTTCTAAACCACGGAGTTTCTATCTACAACACGGAGTTTCTACAACACAGTGTTTCTCCAACACGGAATTTCTCCAACACGGAGTTTCTCCAACACGGAGATTCTCCAACACGGAGTTTCTCCAACAAGGAGTTCCTCCAAAAAGGAGTTTCTCCAACACAGGGTTTCTCCAACACGGAATTTCTCGAACACGGAGTTACACCAGCACGGAGGTTCTCCAACACGGAGTTTCTCCAACACGGAGTTTTTCCAACAAGGAGTTTCTCCAAAACGGAGTTTCTCCAACACGGAGTTTCTCCAACACGGAAATTCTCCAACACGAAGTTTCTCCAACACGGAGTTTCTCCAACACGGATATTCCCCAACACGGAGTTTCTCCAACAAGGAGTTTCTCCTACATGGAGTTTCTCCAACACGGAATTTCTCCAACACGGAGTTTCTCCAACAAATTTCTCCAACAAAGAGTTTCTCCGACAAGGAGTTTCTCCAACACAAAGTTTCTCCAACACCGAGTTTCTCCGACACGGAGTTTCCCCAACACAGAGTTTCTCCAACACGAATTTTCTCCAACACGAAGTTTCTCCAACACGGAGTATCTCCAACAAGGAGTTTCTACAACACGGATTTTCTACAACACGGAGTTTCTCCAACACAGAGTTTCTCCAACACTGAGTTTCTTCAACACGGAATTTCTCCAACACGGAGTTTCTCCCACACGAAGTTTCTCCAACACGGAGTTTCTAAACCACGGAGTTTCTATCTACAACACGGAGTTTCTACAACACAGTGTTTCTCCAACACGGAATTTCTCCAACACGGAGTTTCTCCAGCATGGAGTTTCTCCAACACGGAGTTTCTCCAACACGAAGTTTCTCCAACACGGAGTTTCTACAACACTGAGTTTCTTCAATTCGGAGTTTCCCCAACACAGAGTTTCTCCAGCACGAATTTTCTCCAACATGGAGTTTCTCCAACACGAATTTTCTCCAACAAGGAGTTTCTCCAACAAGGAGTTTCATCAACACGAAGTTTCTCCAACACGGAGTTTCTCCAACACGAAGTTTCTTCGACAAGGAGTTTCTCCAAAACGATGTTTCTCCGACACGGAGTTTCTCCGACACGGAGTTTCTCCAACACGGAGTTTCTCCAACACGGAGTTTCTCCAGCATGGAGTTTCTCCAACACGGAGTTTCTCCAACACGAAGTTTCTCCAACACGGAGTTTCTACAACACTGAGTTTCTTCAATTCGGAGTTTCCCCAACACAGAGTTTCTCCAACACGAATTTTCTCCAACATGGAGTTTCTCCAACACGAATTTTCTCCAACAAGGAGTTTCTCCAACAAGGAGTTTCATCAACACGAAGTTTCTCCAACACGGAGTTTCTCAAACACGAAGTTTCTCCGACAAGGAGTTTCTCCAAAACGATGTTTCTCCGACACGGAGTTTCTCCGACACGGAGTTTCTCCAACACGGAGTTTATCCAACACGGAGTTTAACCAAAACGGATTTCTCCAACACGGAGTTTCTGCAACACGGAGTTTCTCCAACACGGAGTTTCTACAACACGGAGTTTCTCCAAAACGAAGTTTCTCCAACACAGAGTTTCTACAACACCGTGTTTCTACAACACGGAGTTTCTAGAACACGGAGTTTCTCCAACACGGAGTTTCTCCAACACAGAGTTTCTCCTACACGGAGTTTCTCCAACACGGAGTTTCTCCAGCAAGGAGTTCCTTCAACAAGGAGTTTCTCCAACACGGAGTTTCTCCAACACGGATATTCCCCAACACGGAGTTTCTCCAACAAGGAGTTTCTCCTACATGGAGTTTCTCCAACACAGAATTTCCCCAACACGGAGTTTCTCCAACAAGAAATATCTCCAACAAAGAGTTTCTCCGACAAGGAGTTTCTCCAACACAAAGTTTCTCCAACACCGAGTTTCTCCATTACGGAGTTTCTACAACACCGAGTTTCCCCAACACAGAGTTTCTCCAACACGAATTTTCTCCAATAAGGAGTTTCTCCAACACGGAGTATCTCCAACAAGGAGTTTCACCAACAAGAAGTTTCTCAAACCCGGAGTTTCCTCGACACGGATTTTCTACAACACGGAGTTTCTACAACACGGATTTTCTACAACACGGTGTTTCTCCAACACAGAGTTTCTCCAACACTGAGTTTCCTCAACACGGAGTTTCTCCAACACGGAGTTTCTCCCACACGAAGTTTCTCCAACACGAAGTTTCCCAAACACGAAGTTTTTCCAACAAGGAGTTTCTCCAAAACGGAGTTTCTCCGACACGGAGTTTCTCCAACACGGAAATTCTCCAACACGAAGTTCTCCAAAACAGAATTTCTCCAACACGGATTTTCCCCAACACGGAGTTTCTCCAACAAGGAGTTTCTCCTACATGGAGTTTCTCCAACACGGAATTTCTCCAACACGGAGTTTCTGCAACAAAGAATTTCCCCAACGAGGAGTTTCTCCAACACGGAGATTCTCCAACACGAAGTTTCTCCAACACGGAATTTCTCCAAAACGGAGTATCTCCAACAAGGAGTTTCTACAACACGGATTTTCTACAACACGGAGTTTCTCCAACACAGAGTTTCTCCAACAGTGAGTTTCTTCAACACGGAGTTTCTCCAAAACGGAGTTTCTCCAACACGGAGTTTCTAAACCACGGAGTTTCTATCTACAACACGGAGTTTCTACAACACAGTGTTTCTCCAACACGGAATTTCTCCAACACGGAGTTTCTCCAACACGGAGATTCTCCAACACGGAGTTTCTCCAACAAGGAGTTCCTCCAAAAAGGAGTTTCTCCAACACAGGGTTTCTCCAACACGGAATTTCTCGAACACGGAGTTACACCAGCACGGAGGTTCTCCAACACGGAGTTTCTCCAACACGGAGTTTTTCCAACAAGGAGTTTCTCCAAAACGGAGTTTCTCCAACACGGAGTTTCTCCAACACGGAAATTCTCCAACACGAAGTTTCTCCAACACGGAGTTTCTCCAACACGGATATTCCCCAACACGGAGTTTCTCCAACAAGGAGTTTCTCCTACATGGAGTTTCTCCAACACGGAATTTCTCCAACACGGAGTTTCTCCAACAAATTTCTCCAACAAAGAGTTTCTCCGACAAGGAGTTTCTCCAACACAAAGTTTCTCCAACACCGAGTTTCTCCGACACGGAGTTTCCCCAACACAGAGTTTCTCCAACACGAATTTTCTCCAACACGAAGTTCCTCCAACACGGAGTATCTCCAACAAGGAGTTTCTACAACACGGATTTTCTACAACACGGAGTTTCTCCAACACAGAGTTTCTCCAACACTGAGTTTCTTCAACACGGAATTTCTCCAACACGGAGTTTCTCCCACACGAAGTTTCTCCAACACGGAGTTTCTAAACCACGGAGTTTCTATCTACAACACGGAGTTTCTACAACACAGTGTTTCTCCAACACGGAATTTCTCCAACACGGAGTTTCTCCAGCATGGAGTTTCTCCAACACGGAGTTTCTCCAACACGAAGTTTCTCCAACACGGAGTTTCTACAACACTGAGTTTCTTCAATTCGGAGTTTCCCCAACACAGAGTTTCTCCAGCACGAATTTTCTCCAACATGGAGTTTCTCCAACACGAATTTTCTCCAACAAGGAGTTTCTCCAACAAGGAGTTTCATCAACACGAAGTTTCTCCAACACGGAGTTTCTCCAACAAGAAGTTTCTTCGACAAGGAGTTTCTCCAAAACGATGTTTCTCCGACACGGAGTTTCTCCGACACGGAGTTTCTCCAACACGGAGTTTCTCCAACACGGAGTTTCTCCAGCATGGAGTTTCTCCAACACGGAGTTTCTCCAACACGAAGTTTCTCCAACACGGAGTTTCTACAACACTGAGTTTCTTCAATTCGGAGTTTCCCCAACACAGAGTTTCTCCAACACGAATTTTCTCCAACATGGAGTTTCTCCAACACGGAGTTTATCCAACACGGAGTTTAACCAAAACGGATTTCTCCAACACGGAGTTTCTGCAACACGGAGTTTCTCCAACACGGAGTTTCTACAACACGGAGTTTCTCCAAAACGAAGTTTCTCCAACACAGAGTTTCTACAACACCGTGTTTCTACAACACGGAGTTTCTAGAACACGGAGTTTCTCCAACACGGAGTTTCTCCAACACAGAGTTTCTCCTACACGGAGTTTCTCCAACACGGAGTTTCTCCAGCAAGGAGTTCCTTCAACAAGGAGTTTCTCCAACACGGAGTTTCTCCAACACGGATATTCCCCAACACGGAGTTTCTCCAACAAGGAGTTTCTCCTACATGGAGTTTCTCCAACACAGAATTTCCCCAACACGGAGTTTCTCCAACAAGAAATATCTCCAACAAAGAGTTTCTCCAACAAGGAGTTTCTCCAACACAAAGTTTCTCCAACACCGAGTTTCTCCATTACGGAGTTTCTACAACACCGAGTTTCCCCAACACAGAGTTTCTCCAACACGAATTTTCTCCAATAAGGAGTTTCTCCAACACGGAGTATCTCCAACAAGGAGTTTCACCAACAAGAAGTTTCTCAAACCCGGAGTTTCCTCGACACGGATTTTCTACAACACGGAGTTTCTACAACACGGATTTTCTACAACACGGTGTTTCTCCAACACAGAGTTTCTCCAACACTGAGTTTCCTCAACACGGAGTTTCTCCAACACGGAGTTTCTCCCACACGAAGTTTCTCCAACACGAAGTTTCCCGAACACGAAGTTTTTCCAACAAGGAGTTTCTCCAAAACGGAGTTTCTCCGACACGGAGTTTCTCCAACACGGAAATTCTCCAACACGAAGTTCTCCAAAACAGAATTTCTCCAACACGGATTTTCCCCAACACGGAGTTTCTCCAACAAGGAGTTTCTCCTACATGGAGTTTCTCCAACACGGAATTTCTCCAACACGGAGTTTCTGCAACAAAGAATTTCCCCAACGAGGAGTTTCTCCAACACGGAGATTCTCCAACACGAAGTTTCTCCAACACGGAATTTCCCCAATACGAAGTTTCTCCAACACGGAGTTTCCCCAACACGGAGTTCTCCAACACGGAGTTTCTCCAACACGGAGTTTCTGCAAAACGGAGTTTCTCCTACACGGAGTTGCTCCAACATAGAGTTTCTACAACACGGAGTTTCTAAAACACGGAGTATCCCCAACACGGAGTTTCCCCAACACGAAGTTTTTCCAACAAGGAGTTTCTCCAAAACGGAGTATCTCCAACAAGGAGTTTCTACAACACGGATTTTCTACAACACGGAGTTTCTCCAACACAGAGTTTCTCCAACAGTGAGTTTCTTCAACACGGAGTTTCTCCAAAACGAAGTTTCTCCAAAACGGAGTTTCTAAACCACGGAGTTTCTATCTACAACACGGAGTTTCTACAACACAGTGTTTCTCCAACACGGAATTTCTCCAACACGGAGTTTCTCCAACACGGAGATTCTCCAACACGGAGTTTCTCCAACAAGGAGTTCCTCCAAAAAGGAGTTTCTCCAACACAGGGTTTCTCCAACACGGAATTTCTCGAACACGGAGTTACTCCAGCACGGAGGTTCTCCAACACGGAGTTTCTCCAACACTGAGTTTCCTCAACACGGAGTTTCTCAAACCCGGAGTTTCCTCGACACGGATTTTCTACAACACGGAGTTTCTACAACACGGATTTTCTACAACACGGTGTTTCTCCAACACAGAGTTTCTCCAACACTGAGTTTCCTCAACACGGAGTTTCTCCAACACGGAGTTTCTCCCACACGAAGTTTCTCCAACACGAAGTTTCCCAAACACGAAGTTTTTCCAACAAGGAGTTTCTCCAAAACGGAGTATGTCCAACGCGGAGTTTCTCCAACACGGAAATTCTCCAACACGAAGTTCTCCAAAACAGAATTTCTCCAACACGGATTTTCCCCAACACGGAGTTTCTCCAACAAGGAGTTTCTCCTACATGGAGTTTCTCCAACACGGAATTTCTCCAACACGGAGTTTCTGCAACAAAGAATTTCCCCAACGAGGAGTTTCTCCAACACGGAGATTCTCCAACACGGAGTTTCTGCAAAACGGAGTTTCTCCTACACGGAGTTGCTCCAACATAGAGTTTCTACAACACGGAGTTTCTAAAACACGGAGTATCCCCAACACGGAGTTTCTCCAACACGTATTTTTTCCAACACAGAGTTTCTAATACACGGAGTTTCTCCAACAAGGAGTTTCTCCAACAAGGAGTTTCACCAACACGTAGTTTCACCAAAACGGAGTTTCTCCAACACGGAATTTCTCCAACACGGAGTTTCTCCGACACGGACTTTTTCCAACACGGAGTTTCTCCGACCCGGAGTTTCTACGACACGGAATTTCTCCAACACGGAGTTTCTCCAACACGGAGTTTCTCGAACACGGAGTTACTCCAGCATGGAGGTTCTCCAACACGGAGTTTCTCCAACACGGAGTCTCTCCGACAGGGAGTTTCTCCGACACGGAGTTTCTCCGACACGAAGTTTCTCCGACACGGAGTGTCTCCAACACGGTGTTTCTACAAGACGGAGTTTCTCCAACAAGGAGTTTCTCCAACAAAGAATTTCTGCAACACGGAGTCTCTCCGACAGGGAGTTTCTCCGACACGGAGTTTCTCCGACACGAAGTTTCTCCGACACGGAGTGTCTCCAACACGGTGTTTCTACAAGACGGAGTTTCTCCAACAAGGAGTTTCTCCAACACGAAGTTTTTCCAACAAGGAGTTTCTCCAAAACGGAGTATCTCCAACAAGGAGTTTCTACAACACGGATTTTCTACAACACGGAGTTTCTCCAACACAGAGTTTCTCCAACAGTGAGTTTCTTCAACACGGAGTTTCTCCAACACGGAGATTCTCCAACACGGAGTTTCTCCAACAAGGAGTTCCTCCAAAAAGGAGTTTCTCCAACACAGGGTTTCTCCAACACGGAATTTCTCGAACACGGAGTTACTCCAGCACGGAGGTCCTCCAACACGGAGTTTCTCCAACACGGAGTTTTTCCAACAAGGAGTTTCTCCAAAACGGAGTTTCTCCAACACGGAAATTCTCCAACACGAAGTTCTCCAACACGGAGTTTCTCCAACACGGATATTCCCCAACACGGAGTTTCTCCAACAAGGAGTTTCTCCTACATGGAGTTTCTCCAACACGGAATTTCTCCAACAAGAAATATCTCCAACAAAGAGTTTCTCCGACAAGGAGTTTCTCCAACACAAAGTTTCTCCAACACCGAGTTTCTCCGACACGGAGTTTCCCCAACACGGAGTTTCTCCAACACAGAGTTTCTCCATTACGGAGTTTCTACAACACCGAGTTTCCCCAACACAGAGTTTCTCCAACACGAATTTTCTCCAATAAGGAGTTTCTCCAACACGGAGTATCTCCAACAAGGAGTTTCACCAACAAGAAGTTTCTCAAACCCGGAGTTTCTTCGACACGGATTTTCTACAACACGGAGTTTCTACAACACGGATTTTCTACAACACGGTGTTTCTCCAACACAGTTTCTCCAACACTGAGTTTCTTCAACACGGAGTTTCTCCAACACGGAGTTTCTCCCACACGAAGTTTCTCCAACACGGAGTTTCTCCAACACGGAATTTCTCCAACACGGAGTTTCTGCAACAAAGAATTTCTCCAACGAGGAGTTTCTCCAACACGGAGATTCTCCAACACGAAGTTTCTCCAACACGGAATTTCCCCAATACGAAGTTTCTCCAACACGGAGTTTCCCCAACACGGAGTTCTCCAACACGGAGTTTCTCCAACACGGAGTTTCTGCAAAACGGAGTTTCTCCTACACGGAGTTGCTCCAACATAGAGTTTCTACAACACGGAGTTTCTAAAACACGGAGTATCCCCAACACGGAGTTTCTCCAACACGTATTTTTTCCAACACAGAGTTTCTAATACACGGAGTTTCTCCAACAAGGAGTTTCTCCAACAAGGAGTTTCACCAACACGTAGTTTCACCAAAACGGAGTTTCTCCAACACGGAATTTCTCCAACACGGAGTTTCTCCGACACGGACTTTTTCCAACACGGAGTTTCTCCGACCCGGAGTTTCTACGACACGGAATTTCTCCAACACGGAGTTTCTCCAACACGGAGTTTCTCGAACACGGAGTTACTCCAGCATGGAGGTTCTCCAACACGGAGTTTCTCCAACACGGAGTCTCTCCGACAGGGAGTTTCTCCGACACGGAGTTTCTCCGACACGAAGTTTCTCCGACACGGAGTGTCTCCAACACGGTGTTTCTACAAGACGGAGTTTCTCCAACAAGGAGTTTCTCCAACAAAGAATTTCTGCAACAAGGAGTTTCTCCAACACGGAGTTTCTCCAACACGGAGTGTCCCCAACACGGAGTTTCCCCAACACGAAGTTTCTCCAACACGGAGTTTCCCCAACACGAAGTTTTTCCAACAAGGAATTTCTCCAAAACGGAGTATCTCCAACAAGGAGTTTCTACAACACGGATTTTCTACAACACGGAGTTTCTCCAACACAGAGTTTCTCCAACAGTGAGTTTCTTCAACACGGAGTTTCTCCAACACGGAGTTTCTCCAAAACGAAGTTTCTCCAAAACGGAGTTTCTAAACCACGGAGTTTCTATCTACAACACGGAGTTTCTACAACACAGTGTTTCTCCAACACGGAATGTCTCCAACACGGAGTTTCTCCAACACGGAGATTCTCCAACACGGAGTTTCTCCAACAAGGAGTTCCTCCAAAAAGGAGTTTCTCCAACACAGGGTTTCTCCAACACGGAATTTCTCGAACACGGAGTTACTCCAGCACGGAGGTTCTCCAACACGGAGTTTCTCCAACACGGAGTTTTTCCAACAAGGAGTTTCTCCAAAACGGAGTTCTCCAACACGGAGTTTCTCCAACACGGAAATTCTCCAACACGAAGTTTCTCCAACACGGAGTTTCTCCAACACGGATATTCCCCAACACGGAGTTTCTCCAACAAGGAGTTTCTCCTACATGGAGTTTCTCCAACACGGAATTTCTCCAACACGGAGTTTCTCCAACAAATTTCTCCAACAAAGAGTTTCTGCGACAAGGAGTTTCTCCAACACAAAGTTTCTCCAACACCGAGTTTCTCCGACACGGAGTTTCCCCAACACAGAGTTTCTCCAACACGAATTTTCTCCAACACGAAGTTTCTCCAACACGGAGTATCTCCAACAAGGAGTTTCTACAACACGGATTTTCTACAACACGGAGTTTCTCCAACACAGAGTTTCTCCAACACTGAGTTTCTTCAACACGGAATTTCTCCAACACGGAGTTTCTCCCACACGAAGTTTCTCCAACACGGAGTTTCTAAACCACGGAGTTTCTATCTACAACACGGAGTTTCTACAACACAGTGTTTCTCCAACACGGAATTTCTCCAACACGGAGTTTCTCCAACACGGAGATTCTCCAACACGGAGTTTCTCCAACAAGGAGTTCCTCCAAAAAGGAGTTTCTCCAACACAGGGTTTCTCCAACACGGAATTTCTCCAACACGGAATTTCTCCAACACGGAGTTTCACCAACACGGAGTTTCTCTAACACGGAGTTTCTCCAACAGGGAGGTTCTCCAACAGGGAGTTGCTCCAACACGGAGATTCTCCAAAACGGAGTTTCTCCAACACGGAGTTTCCACAGCATGGAGTTTCTCCAACACGAAGTTTCTCCATTACGGAGTTTATCCAACACGGTGTTTCTCCAACAAGAAGTTTCTTCAACACGAAGTTTTTACAACACGAAGTTTCTACAACACGCAGTTTCTCTAACACAGAGTTTCTCCAACATGGAGTTTCTCCAACACAGAGTTTCTATAACACGGAGATTCTCCAACACGGAGTTTATCCAACACGAAGTTTCTTCAACACAGTTTCTCCAGCACGGAGTTTCTCCAACACGAAGTTTCTTCAAAACGGAGTTTCTCTAACACGAAATTTTTTCAACACGGAGTTTCTAGAACACGGTGTTTCTCCAACACGGAGTTTCTCCAACACGGAGTTTTTTCAACACGGAGTTTCTAGAACACTGTGTTTCTCCAACACGGAGTTTCACTAAGAAAGACTTTCTGCAACAAGAAGTTTCTCCAACACGAAGTTTCTCCGACACGCAGTTTCTCCAATACGGAGTTTCCCCAACACGAAGTTTCTCCAACACGAAATTTCTCCAAAACGGAGTTTCTCCAACACGGAGTTTCTCCAACTCGGAGTTTCTCCAAGACAGAGTTTCTCCAATACGGAGATTCTCCAACACGGAGTTTCTCCAATAAGGCGTTTCTGCAACGCGGAGCTTCTCCAGCACGGAGTTTCTCCAACACGGAGTTTCTCCAGCATGGAGTTTCTCCAACACGGAGTTTCTCCAACACGAAGTTTCTCCAACACGGAGTTTCTACAACACTGAGTTTCTTCAATTCGGAGTTTCCCCAACACAGAGTTTCTCCAGCACGAATTTTCTCCAACATCGAGTTTCTCCAACACGAATTTTCTCCAACAAGGAGTTTCTCCAACAAGGAGTTTCATCAACACGAAGTTTCTCCAACACGGAGTTTCTCCAACACGAAGTTTCTTCGACAAGGAGTTTCTCCAAAACGATGTTTCTCCAACACGGAGTTTCTCCGACCCGGAGTTTCTACGACACGGAATTTCTCCAACACGGAGTTTCTCCAACACGGAGTTTCTCGAACACGGAGTTACTCCAGCATGGAGGTTCTCCAACACGGAGTTTCTCCAACACGGAGTCTCTCCGACAGGGAGTTTCTCCGACACGGAGTTTCTCCGACACGAAGTTTCTCCGACACGGAGTGTCTCCAACACGGTGTTTCTACAAGACGGAGTTTCTCCAACAAGGAGTTTCTCCAACGAGGAGTTTCTCCAACACGGAGATTCTCCAACACGAAGTTTCTCCAACACGGAATTTCCCCAATACGAAGTTTCTCCAACACGGAGTTTCCCCAACACGGAGTTCTCCAACACGGAGTTTCTCCAACACGGAGTTTCTGCAAAACGGAGTTTCTCCTACACGGAGTTGCTCCAACATAGAGTTTCTACAACACGGAGTTTCTAAAACACGGAGTATCCCCAACACGGAGTTTCTCCAACACGTATTTTTTCCAACACAGAGTTTCTAATACACGGAGTTTCTCCAACAAGGAGTTTCTCCAACAAGAAGTTTCACCAACACGTAGTTTCACCAAAACGGAGTTTCTCCAACACGGAATTTCTCCAACACGGAGTTTCTCCGACACGGACTTTTTCCAACACGGAGTTTCTCCGACCCGGAGTTTCTACGACACGGAATTTCTCCAACACGGAGTTTCTCCAACACGGAGTTTCTCGAACACGGAGTTACTCCAGCATGGAGGTTCTCCAACACGGAGTTTCTCCAACACGGAGTCTCTCCGACAGGGAGTTTCTCCGACACGGAGTTTCTCCGACACGAAGTTTCTCCGACACGGAGTGTCTCCAACACGGTGTTTCTACAAGACGGAGTTTCTCCAACAAGGAGTTTCTCCAACAAAGAATTTCTGCAACAAGGAGTTTCTCCAACACGGAGTTTCTCCAACACGGAGTGTCCCCAACACGGAGTTTCCCCAACACGAAGTTTCTCCAACACGGAGTTTCCCCAACACGAAGTTTTTCCAACAAGGAGTTTCTCCAAAACGGAGTATCTCCAACAAGGAGTTTCTACAACACGGATTTTCTACAACACGGAGTTTCTCCAACACAGAGTTTCTCCAACAGTGAGTTTCTTCAACACGGAGTTTCTCCAACACGGAGTTTCTCCAAAACGGAGTTTCTAAACCACGGAGTTTCTATCTACAACACGGAGTTTCTACAACACAGTGTTTCTCCAACACGGAATTTCTCCAACACGGAGTTTCTCCAACACGGAGATTCTCCAACACGGAGTTTCTCCAACAAGGAGTTCCTCCAAAAAGGAGTTTCTCCAACACAGGGTTTCTCCAACACGGAATTTCTCGAACACGGAGTTACTCCAGCACGGAGGTTCTCCAACACGGAGTTTCTCCAACACGGAGTTTTTCCAACAAGGAGTTTCTCCAAAACGGAGTTTCTCCAACACGGAGTTTCTCCAACACGGAAATTCTCCAACACGAAGTTTCTCCAACACGGAGTTTCTCCAACACGGATATTCCCCAACACGGAGTTTCTCCAACAAGGAGTTTCTCCTACATGGAGTTTCTCCAACACGGAATTTCTCCAACAAATTTCTCCAACAAAGAGTTTCTCCGACAAGGAGTTTCTCCAACACAAAGTTTCTCCAACACCGAGTTTCTCCGACACGGAGTTTCCCCAACACAGAGTTTCTCCAACACGAATTTTCTCCAACACGAAGTTTCTCCAACACGGAGTATCTCCAACAAGGAGTTTCTACAACACGGATTTTCTACAACACGGAGTTTCTCCAACACAGAGTTTCTCCAACACTGAGTTTCTTCAACACGGAATTTCTCCAACACGGAGTTTCTCCCACACGAAGTTTCTCCAACACGGAGTTTCTAAACCACGGAGTTTCTATCTACAACACGGAGTTTCTACAACACAGTGTTTCTCCAACACGGAATTTCTCCAACACGGAGTTTCTCCAACACGGAGATTCTCCAACACGGAGTTTCTCCAACAAGGAGTTCCTCCAAAAAGGAGTTTCTCCAACACAGGGTTTCTCCAACACGGAATTTCTCCAACACGGAATTTCTCCAACACGGAGTTTCCCCAACACGGAGTTTCTCTAACACGGAGTTTCTCCAACAGGGAGGTTCTCCAACAGGGAGTTGCTCCAACACGGAGTTTCTCCAAAACGGAGTTTCTCCAACACGGAGTTTCCACAGCATGGAGTTTCTCCAACACGAAGTTTCTCCATTACGGAGTTTATCCAACACGGTGTTTCTCCAACAAGAAGTTTCTTCAACACGAAGTTTTTACAACACGAAGTTTCTACAACACGCAGTTTCTCTAACACAGAGTTTCTCCAACATGGAGTTTCTCCAACACAGAGTTTCTATAACACGGAGATTCTCCAACACGGAGTTTATCCAACACGAAGTTTCTTCAACACAGTTTCTCCAGCACGGAGTTTCTCCAACACGAAGTTTCTTCAAAACGGAGTTTCTCTAACACGAAATTTTTTCAACACGGAGTTTCTAGAACACGGTGTTTCTCCAACACAGGAGTTTCTCCAACACGGAGTTTTTCCAACACGGAGTTTCTAGAACACTGTGTTTCTCCAACACGGAGTTTCACTAAGAAAGACTTTTTGCAACAAGAAGTTTCTCCAACACGAAGTTTCTCCGACACGCAGTTTCTCCAATACGGAGTTTCCCCAACACGCAGTTTCTCCAACACGAAGTTTCTCCAACACGGAGTTTCCCAACACGAAGTTTCTCCAACACGAAATTTCTCCAAAACGGAGTTTCTCCAACACGGAGTTTCTCCAACTCGGAGTTTCTCCAAGACAGAGTTTCTCCAATACGGAGATTCTCCAACACGGAGTTTCTCCAATAAGGCGTTTCTGCAACGCGGAGCTTCTCCAGCACGGAGTTTCTCAAACACGGAGTTTCTCCAACACGGAGTTTCTCCAACACGGAGTTTCTCCAGCATGGAGTTTCTCCAACACGGAGTTTCTCCAACACGAAGTTTCTCCAACACGGAGTTTC
>JARKHS020034207.1:0-45459 GCA_030143305.2 Amblyomma americanum | reverse complement strand
GTATCTCGTCCCGTCCGGCCTCGGAGTATCTCTTGCCCTAGCGTGGGCGAACATTCGCTCGTAACCTTGCTGGTGAGTCGGACGACCTCGATTCCTCAGCGTATTTTGTTGCTAGCTGGCGTTACTGTTGCTGTAGCAATAAATGCCTGTTTGTGTCAGCCAGTGTGTCGTTCCTTTGTTCCCGCAGAGCAAGGCCCGCCGTGATCGGCGTGCGCTCGGTAGCGTACGCGATCACGGGGTGGGGGTCTGGCGGTTTTGAACTGTGTCAGCCGCGATTAAACGGGGAGAAACTATTTACTCCCCAATTCAACCCCACAACCGAGAGAAAAAGCTGGCGCCACAGTCTATGCGAGTTTCTTAAAGAGCATTTCATCCACCACGGGAATTCCGGGGAGACGAGGTTTTGTGTTTGGCTTGGCTAGTGTTGGGCAGAAAGCGTGAATTGTACCTCGAAATCGGCAGCTGAGCCGTGATGCTCTCCTCTGTGCGCAGATAAAGTCATTTCGATAGTGCGACTTTCACTTCTTCAATAGATTTAACGCAAGTGAAAGTTCGGTGTTACTTTGGAACAGAAACTTTCACAGCATTTCTTCAAGGTTTGCCTCTAGAAGAGTAGTATTTTTACAACTTAATTCATCTGTTAAGCCCCATAATAGTCAAGCCAAGTAAGATACCTCGTCTTCCCGGAATTCCTGGGCCTGTCCATGGTGGATGAAGTGCAGCGCCGCCAACTTTCTCTCTAGTTATATTAAGAAACTGTATATATGGTCAGGGCCTCTGCAACGAGCAAATTAGCACTTCTTTTTTTCGAGCCATTACACTCTCACTCCGTTCTTCGCTTTGTCACATTTATTCCACAGGACAGAAAAGCAGAGGAATGGTATCATTAACATTACGAACAAACAAACGCAGACAAAGTTGACAAATCAAAACGCGCATCATGGAAGCATTTCAATGTCACCAGTTTTCAACTTCAAAGCATAAGGATTTAAACGCGTTTCGCCCAGGCGCGTCAAGATAGACTGCGCAAAACACTAACTAAATAGCAATAACGGCGTTTTGAGACGCCGTGCAAACGCCCCTGGTGGTTTTACGCCTCTACACCAAAAAAAGAAACAATTTCCCAACTCTCCTATTCACCCATTACTTCCTTACGAATCGCGCTGTTCTGGAGAAAAACCCAGCACACACTCTGCAAGAAATGGAGACTGCTCCTCCATTACATTTTCGCTGGCCTTGCATATATACAACTGCGGCGCCTTTCATTTTATTCCTCTACCGAGTTTCTTTAACGAGCGGACTCGCGCCTACAAGTGTGTACATACGTGTGCACGCAGATAGAGACAGGAGGAGCAGGAATAAACTTTATATTAAGCCTTTTGTTGTCGTAGTTAGGCCACTGTCATCCCAGGCGGCCTCCATGAGGGGGGCGACCTCGAGGATCCAGTCTGCGATACTGACTTGTACTTCTTTGTTGTCATTTCTTATAGTCGTTCTCCAACTATCAGCAGAGGGATATGGCAGGAGCTTTCTGGGCGGGATTTCCTTCGCATCTACATAGAATATGGTCATCATCTGCGATGGCTTTTTTGTCACAAGTTTGGCAAATAGGGTTAACCTCGCTAATTGTAATTACAGCCAATCGATAAGGGCACATAACAGTTTTTGTCTGAGCCCTTCTTAGAGCCGTGGCTTGCGCCCTGGTGAGATCAACCGGGCCGTCTGCGAAAATGACTCGCCGGAGGAGCCACCTATACCACATACGACGAGATAACAAATATATATAGGGAAAACAGATAGAGAGAAGCGCCTGGCAGGCCCACGTCATACAGCCAGGGACTGCTACAGGCCTCTAGAAGCAAAGAGAAAAAGGACGTGACACAACACGTGGGGCGCAGGCAGTGCCAGCTGCAGCAGCTATAGTCCCTGCCCTTCGAACTGGGCAGACGTGGCGCGGCACAGTCGAGGGGGGACCGAGAGGAGGAGCTGTAATGCCAGCCAGAGGAGACGCCGGCGCAGCTAATAGCTTCATTCCGCGTGCAATTTATCGGAAAGACGCGGAGAAAGGAAACGGGAGCATGGGAACGCTAAGCTGAATAAAGAAAATGAAAAATAAAAATTGGGTGGGAAAAGAGAGAGGAGGGGAATCAGAAGCGGCAGGCACCGCCAAGGACATGATCAAATCCGCCAGTGGCAGGGCGCAACAACTTTCTCCGCTCTCCCCTTTCTAGTCAAATCTTCGCCGGGAAGACATCCTCCTTGTGACGTGAAAACGAAAAGCAGCGACAAGAACCTTCAGGGGGGGGGGGGGGGGGGGGGGGGGGCAGACTGGAGCGACAGCGGGGCGCGGAAATCGAGGACGACGGGCGCATAGGGAAAAGGAGAGAGAGAGAGACAGAGGGAGTAAAAAAGAAATTCCATCCGATGGTGCGGTCCAAACATCGAGTGAAAGAAAAAGAAAAAAACAGGGAAAGCGAGCTTGATGAGCAAATAAAGAAAAAAGGACGTCCGCATGTACGCGAATACGTTAGCTATGTTCTCGGGGCGTAGAAGCTGGCGAGAAAAAGGAAAGGACAACCCGCCAGCGACGCCCAAAAGAAGCCGCACGAGCGGCGAAGCTCGGGTGGCCCGATCAATGAGACGCTGGGAATGCAGGAGCAGGGCCCCTGTTGTGGCGAGGGAAGGAAGAGGCCTCGGCGCGTGCACGCTGGACAAGCAAGGGGGGCTTTCGAAGTCTGCAACAAGGAAGGGAGCGAGAAAGAACGTCGCCAACCGGCGCCGCAGAGAGCGCGAGTAAAAAAAAAAAAAGCGAAGGGCGCAGAGGGGAGATAAAATAAACGAACTTTTAATGCGCGCCCGTTCGCGGAATGGGGGCGTCCAGAACGTTGAGGATGGAGAGCCTTTGAATGCGGAATAGCATCAGATCGAAAGTGAAAACGAATGACTGACGCGTGAATACGATCCAAGGCGCCTCCGTTGACAACAGTGAGACAAAAAAAGAAAGAAAAAAGCGAAGTAGAGCGCATACGCACGAACCAATGGAAAAAGGAGATCACGCCCATGAGTGACTGCAAGACAGCGACATACAGAATTAAATGACGACAAAATCACTTAGTGTTTTGTTGCGTGTAATATACTGTGGAAATGACGAGTTAACGTTTCAGGCCCCGTTTTATTCAAAACAACTTCTTTTCCTTTTAAATAGTAAATTCAGGCCTCAAGAAAGCCAGTTCGTTAGTTTTCAAACGATGGTTAATTTTTACCATGCAGCATGCACAAATCTTTTCGCCAACTTTCGATATAGGTGGAAGCTGCAATACCAGCTGTAAGACCAGCATTCAGGAAAAGAACACCCTAGGAACCATGCAACCATTTTCTCTTTCCAAGAACCACATGACTCTAGAAATTCAGGACAAAAAAATTAACCTTAGCACCGGTGGCAAAATCCGTCTGCAAGAAAATGGCGGAGGACGCCATTTAGACAAATATTATTTCCTGTGTTGGCTAGTCGGCATAAAAAAGCACCCTGTTTACATGAAGGATGCTAAAATCACCCGAAACAAAAAAAAAAACGAGTACTCGGTACAACATACATTGAGGAAAAGCTGCGAGTTCGCAATTCCCCACAGCGCGCACAAAAGACACGGACGGAAAGAAACTCATCACATCGCTTTGTGGTGTGTTTCTTTCTGTTTGTATGCGCTGTGGGGAATTGACGCATAAAAAAACCATCTAGCCCACCAGTTCGTCTTCAGTTCGCAATGTACACAACTGTGTATACAAATCGCCTTAAAGGGTTAAAACGCAGCCGCTTGGATTCAGGACACGAAAATCACGGTACACCGAATAAAAACGAGTCCTTGACACGTGCCTAAAACGAAGGCAGGCAAAATTCAACAAGGGTTAACTTGGCCACTCCAGGTACAGCGTCGTTGTTACTGCACATGAGCAATCTGGTACGTATGAAACTAAATGGCACCGTCAGTGTGTTTAAAAGGGCTCTGAAACCGCTCCCGAGGAAAGCACATCAACACGCTCAAACATTGTGTTGTCACGAAAACCTGGGCCAAGTAATACACTTCTACACGCAGCAGCGGAACCAAAATCACGCGCGAAGGTTGGCGAGCCCTTTCCGGCGACATTTTCATGCTCGCACCCTCCTCCGTCGCTCGCACCTGCGTGTACAAGTTGAGAGGTGGCCATTGGTTAGATTCTTTCAGACGTCATGCAGCTACCACGGCCGCGGCCAATTAGGCGCGTAGGTCCAGCGGGTCAGGAAGCTCTCCCCTGGAGGAGGGGCCGGCGGAGGAACGCCAACCTTCCAGCGTGCAAAAAGTGACGAGAGGAGAGGGAAGAACACGCAGACGCGGAAATTCGAATTTTGACTACAGATAACTCAGATTCTACAAAGCGCATTAAAAGCATTCTTGCTGGACAATATTCGTGAAGCGGCGTGCTTTAACATGCCAAGCATACCGCAACTTTATTATAGCCCCTTTCAGAGCCCCTTAAAAGTGCGGCGTACGACAGAACCTTTAGTACGTTCGTCAGCGAGGACGCAGGTGCGACCACTTGCCTACGACGCGAACACGGCGCGCTGTAAGCGATGTTTTTTTTTTTTTTTGCTCGACGGAAATAAGGAATTCAGAGGCGTCCGGGCTCAACAGTTTTTCCTCCTTTGTCAAATCATCTTTTCGCGCAAACACCTTTGAATAGACAAGCTCATTTACTGGCCAACGTGTATTCAGTTCACGCAGTTTTCGACACCTACTCTCCTCAGAACGAATCCTCGGTGACTATGATCTCGTGATTTTGTTGCATATTCCAAGCGGCACCCAACTGCTAACGTTCAGCTCTCGCACTCGTGTCGCCGAGTTCCTGATCAGTTTTCGGCCTAATTTACGAACAGCCTTTATGGTAATGGACATTACGCCATTACATGCGTGCATCGCAGATCCGGAGAGCGCGGTTCAACGCCAGAATGGAGCAAGAACGGCAGTGAAACACCGCTTGAAAGTAAAGGGTAAAAAAAAAGGGGGGCAGAAACTTCAAAAAAAAAAAAGACGACGCTGCAGAAAGTTTGAAAGAAATGCGCTTTTGCAATTTTTTGTTGCGTGTTTTCAGCTTTCTTATAATGCGTAAGAGATTAATATGCATGAATCACACTTGTAATTCGCCTACGACCGCTAAATAATTTCTAACTGATTTTTTTTCTCTCTCATGTTTCAACACCCGAGCGACGGCCGTGACGTGAAGGTTTAGTACAGGTCACGTAAAACATCAATGAACTGCGATATAATCGCTGATCCATTCACTGTCTTTCCGGCTAATGAAGCATGCTGGCTTTAGCGTTGTGGTAAATTAAATCAATAAAGCAGTGATGCCTCACATGACCAATTCTGAACTTTGAGGTGAAGCTATCGGCTTGGCTGTTGAAACCCAAACAGCCTGAGAGAGAGAAAAAAATCAGTTACAGATTATTTAGTTGGTTTTGTGGGGTTTAACGCCCTCAAGCGACTCAGGCTATGAGGGACGCATATTATTTAGTGGCCGTGGGCAAATACCCCGTGATACTACTTGCAAACCAGCCAGCCTGTGCACACGCACATCAGAATCCTACTCAGAGCAGCCTTGCAAAACAAAGAACGTGAATATGGGTGTTTAACGCCCCGAAGCGACTCAGACTAATGAGGGACGCCATAGTGAAGGGCTCCGGAAATTTCGACCACCTGGGGTTCTTTAGCGAGCACTGACATCCCACAGTACACGGGCCTCTAGCATTTCGCCTCCATCGAAATTCGACCGCCGCAGCCAGGATCCAACCCGCGTCTTTCGGGTCAGCAGCCAAGCGCCATAACCACTGAGCCACCGCGGCGGCTAGAATGTGAATAATTTTATCATGCGCACTAGCTATGTCATGCGCAAAACTCCCAAGACGTGCGGAAAGTTAGCATTTATCAAACCGGGAGGAGTTTTGATGACAGGTTGCGCGAGCACAGAGCATTAGTTACGTCAGAAACAGGTGTGGCCATTTGTCATGTGACCGTCCGCAGCGTCAGAGAAGGGCTCTCCTCACCGGGGCCTAGAGTTTGCGACGGGGAAGAATTAAATGTGATCACAAAAATTGCATACGCCAAATTTGAAAGCGTTTAAATTAGTAAGGAAATCAACGGCCAGCGCGTCACCGCCCTGTCTATTGGCTTAAAAAAGTGGGGTCCTTGGATCACCTGGACCGTGCCTCTCCCCAGTTGACGTACCCAGGCTTTAGAGCTACGAATAACAAAAAGGGCTTCGTGGAGAACTCTACGATAGAAGTTAATTTTGCATTTTCAGAGAATCCCAGAGATAAGCCATTGCAACGATGCCATGGTACCTGCTCGAAGGATGGTCGGTAATCTGTATTAGAGGAAGGAGTTGTCAGAAAGGCCCTTGGGAAAGGATCAGCCCTTCCCACTCTTCTGCTGGCCTCCGGCTAAGGGAGCAAGAGGAAGTTTTGTGGAATTGAAGGTTGGGCACCCTAGGTCCGACGAACCACGCCGCCGTGTCTGTTCTGTTGCTCGACCCGTATCAGCGTGGCCACATGTTGACTTTGTTGCGTCCACCCGCTGTAACTGCTAGTTGGCGAAGAGGGAGAATGCATGCCCTTCCCTCCCGTGAGTAGCAGGGGAAAAGGACGCTGCCGCAGTATGACAGGCGTCAGTGCTGCGCCATCGCATCTACCCGGCTTGACTTTCCAAGGCATGCCGCCTCGAAATTCTCCCGTAGTCTGGAGTTCTTTGATCTTAACACAACCTAATGAAAGCATAAACACACCATTTTATATGCATATGACACTTGAGCGCTTTATGTGATGTGATGTAATAATGTATGCAAGCGTGAGTGAAATAGTTTTTTGGGAAACTGTCATTTCAAATCCGCGTCCTACGAAGCTTCAACGAGTGTGCCGTATCTTCTTGCGTCTTTTTCACCGGTTTTACTTACTTTTCACAACGGCTGCTCGCTATAAAAGAGCTAGAACGATATAAGAAATACCATTATGTGTTCCCGAATTTTCCAAACTCTCGAGGAACTGCAAAATGCGTTACGTACACCGATTCAGGCAGGTCTGTGTGGTTTTAAGCCTATAGAACTCACATGCATACATTTATGGTTTCAAATATTTAAGATGCGCAGACGCAAATACGCCAGCATATATATAAATTTTTTTTTTGCCTCTCACCATAAGCCTAGGCAGTATTTTTGCTGCGCACATCTCTTCGGAAACTGCTCTCGCCCGCATCGCCATCCCCTGGCTGTCAAGGAAAAGGGCAAGAACCTCGCCGAGCTGCTCCAGCAGGATAGCTTCCTCCTCTCCTCCCTTCAGTACCGCATTTCTGTTTTTTTTTGAGCCGTTGAACAAAATGGAAGCGAAAGGGGGGGGGGGGGGCGGAGAAGAAAAGGGACGCCAGGGAGACTCGGCGACGAAATGGCGAGGGGAAGAGGGGAGAAGCGGTACGCGGGTGCCAGGAGCAAGGGGAGATGCGGAAAGGAAAAAAAAAATGAAGGAATGGGGAGGAAGTCAGCAGGGGCGCAACGACGCGCACAATCCAACTCGGGAAGGCCGGGCTTGAGGGAGAAAAAAAGCAGCCCGAAGTTAACACAGAAAGAAGGGGAGGTGGGGAGGCGAACCGCGGGCGGCGGCGTCGTTGGAGGAGGTGGAGAGCGGCAGGGAGTCCACTGCAGATGGATGCGGAGAAAAGGCCGGCACGCCCCCTGGCTGCTGGCGCCGTGCCAGCGCGCTGCGCCACTCGGCCCCGAAACCATTGACTGCTGCCGAGCCGCGTCGGCCCCGATCCCGGGGCCCCGGGGCTAAGCGCCTGCACACGGCCCCGACACCCCGCCACCAGCACGGACGGGGGCCTCTCGGAATGCAACACGACCAAGGGGAGACGACGCCGCGGCAGAGGAGGGAGCCGGGGAGAGGACTGTTACGTGCAGCGGCGTAACGAGGACACGTGACGCTCGAGCGGAGCAACAAGTAAAAACGCAGCGGGACCAGTTTTAAGAGTAGGAGGAGGGGACGAACGAAACGATGCAATCGGGGCCCGAGAAATGCCACGTGTCCGAATAAAAACGACGGCGTTCGGCGAAACAAAAGACAATAGTAACGACATCCACAAACGCAGTGCACCATCCTCCGCTTTTACTCGACCTCGTCGTTCGATGGAAGAAGGTACGCGAATCTAATAATAATAATAATTGGTTTTGGGGGGAAAGGAAATGGCGCAGTATCTGTCTCATATATCGTTGGACACCTGAACCGCGCCGTAAGGGAAGGGTAAAGGAGGGAGTGAAAGAAGAAAGGAAGAGAGAGGTGCCGTAGTGGAGGGCTCCGGAATAATTTCGACCACCTGGGGATCTTTAACGTGCACTGACATCGCACAGCACACGGGCGCCTTAACGTTTTTCCTACATAAAAACGCAGCCGCCACGGTCGGGTTCGAACCCGGGAACTTGGGATCAGTAGTCGAGCGCCCTAACCACTGAGCCACCGCGGCGGGGCTAAAATCTCCGCTTAAATATCTCGCAGTGCACGAGACTCGCAAAAGAAAAAGAAAAAAACTCTGCGTCGGTTTTTGTTTGCATTACACGCTTGTATACTCTGCCTGTTGACGAGGAATGCGCTTCTATTCATGCTCCGAATAACGTTTCGTGACCAGATATGAACCCAAGAGCGTTGAAACTGGAGACGACCAACGGAGAATAACGTGACTGCAGCCGCCGGAAAATACGCACAGTCGGCTTCAAACTTTTCTGTACTGCTCGAACAGTGCGCAGCAGAAAATGTAAAGCCGACTGATGGTTTTCGGTAACTTGCTGGTACCGCTCTGGCTTGTATGTACGCGTATATATGGCTCCACACCTTCGCGCAAGCGTTGCCTTAGAACCACGAACCTGAGACACGAAATCGCTGTGTTTGCAGGGCAGTGCAGAGCTCTTCCAAAGCCTGGCGCTGACTGTACATGCAACGGATAAGCCCCACTGTGATCATCCCGCTTGAGCGATTGGAAACGTCAGGTTGACTGAGAGCTTCACACGGAGTAACGCGCGAGATACGGCGTCCAAGACCAAGCGAAACAGTCACTGTCACTGCATGCCATGACGATTTTTGCAGCTGCGGAAAAAGAAATGGATAACGCTATGGGAAACTGCAACATGCAGACAGAAATGTTGACCTCGAAAAAAAAAGTCGGTTGTAACCTGCAAGGTCAGGTCAACAGGCCACGCATATACTATAAAGGTTTTCCCCTAACCACCTCAGCGACTGGCGTGTGATACTAACAAATACTAATGCGCTAAGAATTATTGATAAATGAATCGTAATAATAAAATAAACTGACTACTCGACTTGCTGACTTGAAACGTAACGTGAATTGGAAGACGAAAATCTGGGAAACCTTTGAAGAAGAAACGAAGATATGGGAAAGAACGGCAAGGGAAAAATAAGGTAGTACGGCGGAAATTGGCAGTTCACGCACAGCACTCATCCGTCAACCCACATAACCAGAGGAAAGCGCTAGAAGGTACAGACCACTTTCTTTCCGACTAAGTTCGCGCGGAACTTGCTACGCCACCTGCGTAATACAGACATGACACACATCATGGAGCTGAGGAGGTGGCCGAAAAGCACGAAAGTGAGGCATCATGCTCGTGGCAAGAAAGCGAAGGAAGGAGAGAGAGGACCGACTAACGGGGCGCCTCCACTGGCCCGTGTTTGGGACAAAAGAGACAAGCGCAGGTTCGTTCTCTGTCGCCTGGATAGCTGTTGACGTCTGCAGCTATACTTTTTTTGCTTGTTCGATCGCAACTCCGCTGGTGCGTACCGCTAGCAACACAGTTTGAATACGCAATTTCTTTTCGCGCATATGCGTTCTCATGTCGGATTTACTTTTACTGCCACTAAACCTGAGAGAAAACGAGACCAAAAGCTTACACTCCCTGCAACTGGCTTCTAATCGTGCAGCAACCACCGACGCAGAGATTTCGGTATGGCAAAGCGCTATGGGACCGCTGCATCACTACAGCTGCACCACGACATTAGCAACAGCGCTTGTGTCGTGTTGTCTTTTTCTCGGTCGTCTTCGTTTTTTTGCGCTCGTTAACGATGAATACGTAAGAACTAGCCCAACTTCTCACGTTATGCCAACTCACGTTAGCTGCGATCACTTCGGCCGTCGGCGAAAGGCCCAACCAGGCCAGACGAGTCGAATAACCGCGCCATACTAGCGGTACATCGAAGCGCGATCGTAGCTCAAGTGCGCGGGCCCCCATCCTCCCGAGACCCTCTCGAATACAGTCAAGGCCACGAGAAAGGAGGGAACTCCGGCGAAAAGAAAACGGGCGCCCGAAATCTCGGACGAATGCATGACGCGCAAATGATTGCACCGTTTGCCGCGCGCGGGGCTCACTCTGTACGTGTGAACGATTAAAAATTTGTAGCGCGCCGCGAGCGAATCAGACGAAAGCGCGCA
The DNA here is from genome assembly GCA_030143305.2 of Amblyomma americanum. Classification (NCBI taxonomy): domain Eukaryota; kingdom Metazoa; phylum Arthropoda; class Arachnida; order Ixodida; family Ixodidae; genus Amblyomma; species Amblyomma americanum. The sequence continues at coordinate 34,948 of JARKHS020034207.1, read as the reverse complement.
CAGGCGGCATTCGGAGAGCGAGGGAGAATGTGGTTCGGGATGGAAAGGAAATTCCCGACGAGGAACCGTTCCGAGGGGTAAGTGTGTGTGTGTGCGACATCAACCCTGGGAAAGCGCGCGCGTCGTTTGCCGCTGAGGCAAGGCAACGAAGGCGAAAAGCAAGAAGCAAAAAAGAAAAACGCCCGGAGCATGCGTGCCCGCTCAGGAAAGGGGCTGCCGACTCGTCAGCGCTCGTGCCGTGCACGGGACGGGGGTGGGATGCGCCTGGGTAGTGGGGAGCACAAATGACATCCCGCTAGGCACGCCAGCGCGAGCGGCCGAAGAGTGCCGGGAGAAAAATGCGCCCACAGCGCTCCGCCCACCCGAAAACAAGAACAACCGGTAGGGCATTTCGCCACCGCAAAGAAAAAGAAACCGCCCGTAGCCGCCATAAATTCGAGGAGGCTTAAGGAGGAAACGAGGCGGCAACACGCAACGGTCCAGCCGCACTAAGCAACGCGCATGAAGCACTTCTTTTATACTGAGAGCGAGCGTCGTCCGAGACGCTGCTGCTGCTGCTACATGCTACCGCGGGGGTATTCCACGTTGCCCCTTTCACAAACGACAGGGGAGACACGAGCGCCGGGAGGAAAAGGAAAAACGAGATTTTCGCGGGACACACCATCTGTGCACGGGTCGCTCGTTTGGGCCCAACGCGGCGCGCGAGAAAGTTGGTTTTTGAACGACATAGTCTGCGCCCAGCAACGAGGGCGCGAGTTAACGCCACTGCGCAACCCTCTTCGTTAGGTCAAAGTGCTGTGAAAGAGGGGACAAAGTAACTTGCGGAGTTACTTTCGCTTACAGAATAGACAAAAAAAAAGCAATTTTTGTACCTTTTTCCCCTGAAATAAAGTTCAAGGACCTGCTATCTTTTCCCACCGTGCCATACACGCGTGATGTTGATGGTTTATGGGGGTTTAACGTCCCGAAGCCACTAAGGCTATGAGGGAAGCCGTAGTGAAGGTCTCCGGAAATTTCCACTAGCTGGGGTTCTTTAACGTTCACTGACATCGCACAGTACACGGACCTCTAGAATTTCGCCGCCATCGAAATTCGATCACCGCGGCCGGGATCGAACCCGCGTCTTTCGGGTAAGCAGCCGAGCACCATAACCGCCGAGCCGCCCCAGCGGCCTCGCGTGATGTTGACACCGGTGCCCAATTACGTTTGAGTTATGCTACTGACGGAGAAGAAACCCATCCCACTGTTAACAGTTTACTTTTCCGGTGCGGTAGCTATCAGGATACACGTCGCATTTTCGAACAATCAACGACACAGCTCCTGAGACGACATCAAATCCTGCACGTCCGCGATGAGACCATTCCATCGGCCAAGGGAGATGCCGAAACACCTCCTCTCTCGGCTGTTGCAAACCGGTTCCGCAGCCGCTTCAACTGTGATGACGTCACGTGCACAAAACAGCCCAGAGAACAATATGGCGACGCCCAGGGAGCTATTATTGGAAAGGTCTGCGTTGGTGCCCTATAGAGGGCAGCCGGGGCATATCCGCAAGCACTTCGCTCCCGGAAATCGTTACGCCAGGAAGAAAGAAAAAAAAAATGCTGAGCAAAAAATCTCAACGACGTCTAGGACTCGTCGGACGTAAATAATCCATATACATATACGCACTTCCTCTAACTCGGAAGGAAGAAATTACCAGAAATGTACCAGCCTTACGCTCAGCGCGTGGAACTTGGCGCCGACCAGGCTGAAGGTAGCCGGATAGTAGCCGCTGCATATTGCATATCTACTATAACTAGGAGATAACAGAGAACCGGACGGTATTAATAATATACGCACGGCCGTCATTACAACGACCGGTGGTCATAATTTTCGACTGCGAGAACGGCAAAAAAAAAATTACGCAAAAAGAACCCGCTAATATTAGCAACATAGCGCATTGCAGTGTACAAGCATTTATAGGGATGTCCGAATTTCTGTAGCCAAGGGGTTAACAAATGCCCGCGTCATTCGCGTGCCTACCCTATATTTTTTTTCTGCGTCTGAACACCTCCATCAACTAAGCCAATCTTCCATCTTTGCGATTGCTACTACTACCACTACACCAGGAAATATTAATACTTGCAAGGAAACGTGCTTACACGGGCCAGGCCTTAACAGAGAGAGCCGACCTCGGCTCCGCGCAAGCGAAGCCCACGAAGTGGCCGCCGCACGCATGCACTATTCACGCGCCCATTATCGGAAGAGAGGAGCAGGCCAAGCGGGCCGCCGAGATAGGAGCGCGAAACGCCGTAAACAACAGAGGGCGGCCAAAGACACACGACGCAGAGCAGCCAACGGCGAGGGACGGCCGCAGCGACCGGGAGGGAAAAGGGGCCGCTTATGTTGCCACTATGCGGCGCGTACGACCGCGCGTCTCCCCCGCGGCCGGCAGCCCCCCTCCCCCGTCCATCACATAGTTGCCCGCGCTTCAGAAGACCTCGAGGCCCGACGTCGCCGAGAAAACGAAGGAAAAGTGGCCCAGCGTACCGTACACGAGTGCAATATTTATAACTTGGCCGTTCGGCTTGCTTTTCGCCTTTGCCCCTCGGAGCAATTGTCTCCAGACAAGAGTGCTTTTAGAAACGGCCCCGGAAAACGGGCGCATGCCGCAAGAAGCGGAGATGTCGGCTTTTATTTGCCGTCGTTTCGTTAATCCCGCGCCCCGTCTTTTTCACTGCCTCTGGCGGAATGTCGCAATAACTCGGCGTCTACGCCGAATGTGGAAACGAGCCATGGAAAGCCCCGAATGAGGCCACGACACGAAGCCCGGCAACGCTGGGCTGCAGACACGGGACTCAACAACAACGACAACGCAAGACGCGAAAAATGGAAGAAAATAAATACGTAAAAACAAACGCGCTAGTCTGCGCATTGGGAAATCGCATAGCGGCACTATAGAAGACGGCGATGAAAGTGGGACAAACAGTGGGTTATGAGCGGAAAAAGAGCCATCAAAAACGCCGTTTACTGCGTTCAGTCCGCGCTCTCTCCCAAAAGTCCAGACCCGGGCGCATCAGACGATCGAAATGTATATACATATATACCGGCTTCTCTCCGACTCTGTAGCGGAGCCAGGCATGTAGAAGTACTGTGCAGCCCTTCAGCAATTTGCCTTTAGGGGTCGTCTGTAGCTTCAGTGCTTTCGCATTCACTAGTCGGAATAATAAAAGCATGCAAACGAAAGGACAGCTATAAAGAACAGTGAGAAACAATCTACAAGGAATTAACACGCGAAGTCCACAGTGCGAGGAGCGCGACAGCGCGCAAACACGCTTACGACCGCACCCGCGTGCGTGTGTGCGCGGCCTCTCCTGCGCGAAATGATAGAAAACAAAGTAGATACTGCTTCGTGCGCTTCAGACTCTTGTTTCACACGACAGAACATGCGACAGCACATGGGCTCTTAACAGCCCAGTAGTCGTGGAAGTAAAACGACAGCACGAATATAGTACGCGGTGTTATGAACGGGATGCACACCTGCCGATGAGCATTAAGGCGAAGATTCAATCGACCGGGATGGCCACGCGGTAGCGGCAATTTCGACAGGTCGTGTGACCTCACGAAAAAAAGATGTGCTGGGAACTTGCCTGCGGAATCTTTCCCACGTCCTTCAGGAAGGGGGGAGATGACCTTCCCTTTGTCTGTTTCCTTGCAATACGCGACAGACGGTGGTCAGACGACAGGGGAAGAAGGCAATGGCGGTTCCCGAAGTTAACCGTGACTGAAAAGTGCCGGTGTTTGGATGGACGTACAGCTTCGGACGAAGTAGCAGCGGACCTCCGAATCTTCCTCGCCCCTTCCCACGGGGCTCCGCGTGCTATGTGCTGTGTCACTCTCCCGATCTGTGCCTCGTGTTCAATGGGCTACCGCCAGGTGGAAGGGGCGGAGCCTTAGTGTATTTAACGAGCATCCTGAGCCGGAACGAACGCTCTGGGCCCTGACGACAAGGCTCATCCAGTCGCTCGACGCTACGAACTTTTAATTTGTGGCTGTTCGCTCTTTTCTAAATTATGTAAATAAGTTTCTTCAGTGTGCCAGTAAACCCGCTTGTCTTTTTCGTTTTCCCAACCTTCAAGTTCCATCTTTCCTCAGCCCGAAGGCTTGGACAGGCTACCCGAAGGAGCCCGGGTTCGAGTAAACCCTTGCGCATCGCCAACTGGTGGCAGCGGTTGGATGCTGCTACACGGCTCGTAACAACTGGTGGCAGCGGTTGGATCCGAAGCCATGGGCACGCTAACAACTGATGATCAGCGGTGGGATCCTGCTAGCTGGAAGCAGGCTTAATGACGCTTGCTCTAATCGTCTAATTGGAGGCATAATCAACAAAGCTGAGTCTGACACTCCAGTTTTTCCACTTAAAACGTAAAGTGTTCCAAGAGAGAGAGAGAGAGAAAGCTCAGGGGCTTGCCTCTTATGGCCGATTCACACGACGGACTGTTCGCCCGCGGCCCGCGCATCACGTGCTCGAGCGTCACCAAATTGAGGCGTGCTGTCGGTGGTGGTGGTTGTTGCTATGAAGGGGGGGTGGGGGGGGATACTGGTCCCGACGAGTGCTGTCGGCCCGCGGACTGGACAACCAGGGAAGTTCAAGTGCCTCTCCCCTCGCGGGAATTAGTGGCGGCCCGCGAAGATGCGCGCGCCAGCTCTGGCAACTACCGCTCTTGCCACTATTTGCTTCCGCATGTTTGCTGAGTGGCGTTGAGCTGGCGCGCTGTTTTGACAAGCTGCACTGCGTTGGCTACCGTGACGAAGTGATCGACTCTTGGCTAGCAAGACGTCCCAGGCCATTGAGGGATTGGACAAAGGGCCGCACCTGCACCATTCAATCGCAGTCATGGGTCGGGAGGAAAAAACCAGTTTGACCAGCGTTGCCAAACGCTTTAAAATAATCTGGCAACAGTGGTACACCCAGCGCGTCGTCTGCTCTTTTGGTCCGTCGCATCCGCTTGATGTCATCGGATCGCAGGCCAGTTTTTAGTGGCGCATGAATACGTGATGCGTGGGCCGCGGGCGAACGGACCGTCGTGTGAATCGGCCATTAGCGACGTAAACACCCTGTGCGTTTTTACCGCTCTGTCAACACGTCAAAAATTGGTAATATTTTTGAACTATGGCCTAACAACAAACCCGCCGCGGTGGCTCAGTGGTTAGGGCGCTCGACTACTGATCCGGAGTTCCCGGGTTCGAACCCGACCGCGGCGGCTGCGTTTTTATGGAGGAAAAACGCTAAGGCGCCCGTGTGCTGTGCGATGTCAGTGCACGTTAAAGATCCCCAGGTGGTCGAAATTATTCCGGAGCCCTCCACTACGACACCTCCTTCTTCCTTTCTTCTTTCACTCCCTCCCTTATCCCTTCCCTAACGGCGCGGTTCAGGTGTCCAACGATATATGAGACAGATACTGCGCCATTTCCTTTCCCCCAAAACCAATTATTATTATTACTAAAAACAAAACAAGGACGTAGTTCTGTAATGAGAGCTGGTGATGCGACTTTTCATTTAGTTAAAGGGATGAATAAAGCAATAAACTGCACTCACATAATGCGAACTTTCGGAAGTCATGGATAATGTGAGTAGTGTTCTCAGGCCTGACACTTGCGGGCGATAAGGTCCCACCTTGCTCATTAAAGGAGCGAGAGCATGCGTGATGAGCGGTAATGTCTGTGTTGGGATATGCTTCGGAAAACAGGGGATAAACCTCTGCGCGATAGCCACGCCATGGATCGCAAGCTGCTGCAGCGGTGTAAGAATAAGAAAAGGAAAGTGCAAGGGGCAAAACGAGATGAGTAAGAGTGGAATGGTGTCAAAAAGTACCAAGAAAAATAAAACGAAATCGTAAAACGGACATGAGTTTAAGTTGACATAACGGAGAAAGGCGAAAACGAGCCAAGCACACAAAAAGAAAACAGCTCCGGTCAGTTGCGCGTGCAACAAGCCGACCCCTCAGACACACAAAGGCACACGTGTGCACACGCGCGCCAGCACCGTATCCTCAAAGAACAACGGCGAGCGACAGCCGAAGCGTTGTATTTTCTGCTGCACAATGCAAGAATCGATCGTTAAACACTATTCGAAACTGATCAACGCTTGTGATAACAATGTAATAATAATAATAAGCTTTTGGTTTTATGTTTGCGCTATGCATGCGCACTGCACGCTCCCTGCCATCGTTGCAGCGTTTTCTGCCTGCGTTCGGCTGCTGAGAGCGACGGCGCGGGATGATGTGCTGGCCACGACGGCCGCGGTTCGATCAAAATACGCCCGTGCGCTGAGAGAAACCAGCATACGCTAAAAATAAAAAAAAAACAGGCGGCCGTAATTAATACGGAGTTTTCCACTACGGCGCCTCCTTCGTTCTTAATTCGTTCACTCTCACCATCATCCCTATACCCTAACGGCGCCGTCGAGGTGACCACCCACCGAGAGTGAGTCAATTACGGGACCTCTCCCTCCCCTAATTCTTGAGTCTTCCCTTTTACCGCCTCTCCTTTTCCTAAGTCCCCGGATGTAGTCACACGAACACATGCACTCCGCTGGATTTCCTCGCCAATAAGAGAATGGAAGAGTTTCCGATGAGATGGCTTTATTCTGAAAGCTCTGTAGGACGCACTCAAATAAAGCAGCGCAACCTTGGCACGCACTATAAACAGCCAGCAAGGAAACAACCAGCGCCACGGGGCGGAATATGCGAAACACCAGCTCTCGCTGCGATGTACCATATTTTGCAAGCGTCGTTCACAGCGCACGAAACGTTTGCAGAAAAAAGTTGCACTCTCCAAATCGATTTGTCTTTTGCGGTTGTTCATAATACGAGTCAATCCAACTCCTAACGAACCTGAAGGTCACGCGGATTGCATTAGTTATAACCGAAGTTCGTAGTTAGTGGACTTGCCGTATTATAGCAAAAAAAAAAAATGCACTAAGACAAAAGAGGCGTTAATTTTTTTTTAAGTTTCTGGTGTGCGTTTGTTCCTTAAAAGCAGACCCCACCAAGCCGCTTTCTAAGCTCTCTCGCGCAGTCATGTGCTCTTGGCCAAACCATTTTAGGGACGCGATAATACCAATAGCGATTGAGGCGTCCACTGCAACTGGTGGTAGGTTGGCGTCCTCGTATTCGATCCTCTACACAGTAGTAATAATGCAGAGAGGAAGTGCGCGCAGAACGTAACTCCCTGCCCTTTTGTACCTTTTATTTGGCCTCTCAGAAGAAAATAAAAAGTAAACATAAAAGAAAGAGAGGGAGCCCGGACCAGCAACGCTCTTGCGGCCTTACAGCCAATTCAAGATAAATGAAAATAAGCTAAACGCTGCGCGCTTCCTGTACACGGCAGCAACGGAGACGCCGCATATCCCACTGGTGTGATGAACCAGTTTCTTAAAATGGCCCTGGGTCCACACTGGGCATGAGGAGATTGATGCACAGACTCCAAAATGATTTTGAAGTGATTTAATTAAAGCATCTGGCTCGATGCCGCTTACGGGACAGAAGCTGGGCTCGTCGTCGCCGGGGCTGAGTCAGCGTGGTGTGGCACGGGCTCGATGAATGGCTGGTTGTCTGCAGCGGCCGGGCTGGGAGTTCCTCGTGGCTGTGCTGCCCTCGTTCTCGGCTGGTCGTTGGATGAGCTGCCAGGCGTGGAGGCGCGTTGGCGAAGGTCGAACGTTAGCGACGGCTAGACCCCGGGCTCAGGTCAATGCGCAGCCCCAGTCTTCTGCCTCGCTCCGTCTCCGGCCCTCTCGTCCACTCGCCCCGATCGCTCTCCCCTTTCCTCCCGTCGGCTTCCGCTTTTAAAGCCTTTGCTTCTTTCTTCAGCCGTGGCCGCGCCTTTGTCCACTCCCCCGTGGCTCTCGAGGGGTGCATAATGACGGGGACACTCAAGCGTCGTTCGACAGGGCCGTCGACGGTTACCATATATGGTCATGTTTCTCCGCCACAACCAAATATGGTCATGTCTCTCCGCTGCGACCCAACGCCAGGACGGCGCGGCCAACCGTCTCCAGGAAAAGTCACTGACCGGCTCGCCGTGGCACCGGTGCATGTGCACGAATCGTCACATCCGCTCCTTCTTAAAAGGAATGTTCATTGAACATTAGGAATTCGTCATACACACACACGCGCACACACACACGCCGCGCTGTTCGGGCCAGTATCCCGCACAAGTCGCTCCTTTCTTCCCCACGAGCACCGAGCCAGAGCGGAGTTTCAGAACAATTCTTCACCGTAGATACCACTCGAGTGCACAATATAAGACCATAATTAACAGTATGTACAACATCTCCAACAAGAGAACGAACAAAAAATGAAACTAAACGAAGCACACTTGTAATGTACAAAACAAGGAAATGTAGTCTTAGCGAGGTACCTCCCTGTCCACTACTCGGTTACGGAGGTAGTACCTAGCGGCTGGAATACGTCTGCCAGATTGGAATGCCTCCTCCTCGAGAAGGGCGCCTCCGAGCTGCGACTGCATGAAGTGTTCCAGTTCATCACATGGACTGAAATTTTTGTGCCGGCCGCTCTGACCGCTTTTCTGCAATGCAGGGTTATTTACAATGGCGGGCTCCGTGCGAAGGTTATCCTCCCCCTCCTGTTCCCTTGAGGCAGCCGTTTCAGAAAGAGGCGAGCATGTTGGTGCTTGCTTTAACCGGTTAGCATGGACCACAGCGGTTGAGGCCCCTGCGATCTCCCGAATCCGAAAATTAACCGGCGATAGCTGCTCTACTATGCGGTAAGGTCCTTTCCATTTGGGCGTTAACTTACGGGCAAGCCCTGCCTTGACCTGCACACACTCAAGGTATACGCGGTCTCCCACCCTGAAAGGAACCGCCCTAGCCCTAGTGTCGAACCGCCTTTTTCTTTTGTCGGCTGCTTCCCGTAATGCTTCGGCTGTTACGTCATGGGCCACTTGCAATCGAGACGTCAGTTCGGCTCGATAATCATCTAGTGACCCGTATGGCACCCGTCTCTGTCCATCAACCACCGCATTCGGTGTGTCTGGGTCGCGACCGTACAAGAGGTAGAAAGGGGAGTCACCGGAGCTCTCGTGCACCGCCGTGTTGTAAGAAAAAACAGCAAACGGTATCCAGAGGTCCCAATCCTGTTGGTCTCGCGAAACATAATGGGATAACAGTTTGCTTGCTGTTTGATTAAGCCTCTCCACAGCACCGTTACAAGCCGGGTGGTAAGGGGTGGTCTGTCTTTTGTCAATTCCCAGAAGGTTATACACATCTTTCATCAACCTCGACACAAAGTTTGACCCTTGATCCGTTAACAACTGCCGCGGAACGCCGTGCCGCAGAACCACTGTTTCTACAAAGGCACGTGCCACAGTTTCTGCTTTTTGGTCGGGCAGTGCTGTTATCTCAGCATACTTCGTTAGGTGGTCAACGCACACCAGTACATATTTGTTTCCTGTTGTCGTAGTCGGAAGTGGGCCTAGGATATCCATGCCAACCCTCTCAAAAGGCGTCGAGACTTCCTCGAATTCCTGAAGGGGGGCCGGCCTGCGGTTTTTCGGAGTTTTTCTTTCCAGGCAAGAACGGCAGTTAGCGCAGTACTCTTTAACATCTGAACGCATGCCCTGCCAATAGTAGTAGCGCTCCAACCTCCTTTGCGTCTTCATTACTCCAAAATGGCCCGCGTATGGGGCATCGTGAAAAACCCTCAAGACGTGCGGCACCATTGACTTTGGTACCACCACTCTTTCCCACACCTGGCTAGCCTTCCTTCCTGACCGCGTAGGCCGGGTGCGCTTTCGTAGGGTTCCTTCGTTGTCAACAAAGTAACAATTGTCGGGATCCCGGGCGATCCCCCCAGAAATGGCATGAAATGTTTTCTCTAGCCCTTTGTCCTTTCGCTGCTCGGTGCGGAGATCGTTTGTATCTATGGCCGGACAAAACTCATTCACGGTGCGTACCAGGTTAGCTCGACTTAATGCGTCCGCGTTAGTGTGCACCTTGCCTGGCTTGTGTTCTATCTCGAAATCGTATTCCTGAAGTTGCAGATTCCAGCGCGCGAGGCGCGAGCTCGGATCCTTCACGTTTAGAAGCCACTTAAGGGGTTGGCAGTCGGTCACTAGCCTGAATCTGTGGCCATAGAGGTAGCACCGAAAGTGCCGCACGGCCCAAACCACTGCAAGACACTCCCGCTCAGTGGCACTGTACCGCTGCTCGACTGGACTGAATTGCCGGCTCGCGAACGCGATAGGGTGCTCCTTGCCGTCAAAATTCTGAGACAGCACTGCACCCGCTGCAAACTTCGAGGCGTCAGTCGCTACAATGAAAGGCTGGCTGAAGTTTGGATATCGTAGCAAGGGAGCGGTTATTAATTTTTCCTTTAGTTCTTCGAACGCCACCTCTGCCTCCTCCGACCATACGAACTCTATGTTTTTTGCTGTTAGTGCAGTCAGTGGCTTTGCGATTCGGGCGAAATCTCGCACATGCCTTCGGTAGTATCCGACTAAGCCAAGAAACTCGCGAACGCCTCGAACTCCAGTTGGTCTAGGGAAGTCGCGGACGCTACTTAACTTTCCCGCTTCAGGTTCTACGCCGTCTGCGGAAACGATATGTCCAAGGTATTTGACCTGCCGCTGTAGAAGTTGGCACTTTGAAGGTTTCAATTTTAAGCCAGCAGCTCGCAATCTGACCAGCACTTCCTCAATGGCCTCCAAGTGTTCGGCAAAGGTGCTGCTGTAAATTATTATATCGTCCATGTAGACGAAGCACCTCTTTCCCAGCAAACCGGCCAAGATTACGTCCGCAGTTCTCTGCCAGACTGCAGGGCTGTTAACAAGTCCCATCGGCATGCGTCTCCACTGAAAGTGGCCAGACGGGGTGTTAAATGCGGTTTTGTCGACATCGTTTGGATCCATTTCGATCTGCCAGAACCCCGATGCGAGGTCGACAACTGTAAAATACTTGGCTGACCCAAGCTGCGCGAGGGTTTCCTGCACCTGTGGCAGCGGGTAGGGATCTATCCTTGTAATGGAATTCAATCGCCGGTAGTCTATTACCAGTCGAAATGAACCATCGGGTTTCTCAACTAGAAGTGCCGGTGCCCCCCACGGCGACTTGGAATGCTCAACAATGCCTTTGTCGATTAGCTCTTGGACCTGCCTATCCATTTCCTCTCTTTGTGAGTAGGGAATTCTATAGGCCCGTTGGTACACTGGTGGCGAGTCGCCAGTCGTAATGCGGTGTTTAATCACTCCGCACTTTCCCAGGTCTAGCTTCGATGCAGCGAACACATCCGAGTAGCGCTGCAGGAGACCCTCAACTCTTCCTCGCTCCTTGCAGTCGATGTGAGAGAGGTCAAACTGCAGGTTCCCTTCTTTTCCTTTCCTTTCATTGACGAGGCCCGTAGTGCAAATCGGGGTACCCTGCTCATCTACCTCAGCCGTGGAGAATGTAGCTATGTTTTTGTGTTTCGGCAGGTGAAGCTCTTGTTGCGAGTAGTTACATAAGCGGACGGGAACCCTTTTCTTTGAGTCAACCGTGACCAAACAGCCCGCCACACTCAGTCCTATTGCGAGCCCCTCTATAGGTTCAACGACTCCTATGTGTCCCTCATCAATCTGAGCTGACATCGCTCCCACACAGATTATCTCTGACCGAGGCGGCACCACTGTTTCTCTCGTTGTCCTAACACTAACGCCCGCGTGTGTTAGCGAGCCCTGTTTCGCGCTCTGTTCCCCATAGTCCACTCGTGCAACGTACTCGGCCTCTCGATTTGCTAATGGGACCAAAGCCCCGCGACAGGAAAGGCAGTTCTGGCTTAATATGAGATCGATGCCATGCTGCCGTAACAGGTCCTGACCTACGAGGCCCGATATACCATCCGGCAACGACACAGCATCGGAACAAATGTAGCTGGGATGGTCAAAACTTTCGTTCCCGATTGTGAAGCGCAAAAGGTACAGTCCTCCCGTGCCGAGGTCAGCTCCTGTGATGCCCACGAATCTTACTTTCGGAGATTCTCGGGCCTCATGCACCTGCCTGTCAAAAAACTTTTGCTTAAGGAGCGTTATCCGGGAGCCAGTGTCAACCAACAGATTGCAAGTGACCCCGTTTACCACGAATTTGGCAATCGGGCAGGATTCTCCAAAAACGCTTACAATAGCACAGCTATTACTGCTCTCCCCCCCAACCGGCTCGGCTGCGGGGGACTCTACGCGTTTTTTGGCACAATATATCTTTGTTCCATCCCCGTGTTGGTCGGCGCGCGCTGCTGCCCATTTGGCGTACCAGATTCACGGTTTAGCTCGGGACAGTATCTGGCAACGTGTCCGTACCTTCTGCAAGCATAACAGCGAACCTGCCTCCTTTCACGGTTCCGGAAATTGCCCCTGTTATTTAACTGTAGGCCTTCCGCGAGGAGCGCCTCCAGCCGGTCTAGCCTATCGGTCAACTGAGTAACATTCGCGTCGGCGCTTGCACTTTTTGGCTCTGTTACAAGCCGCACGTTCTCCTCACTGGAGACAAGCAACTCATTACGCTCCTCGTCTACAGCTGCCTCTACCGCTCCTTCAAAAGTAGACGGCGCCTTAGACAGAACAAACCTGCGCACCGGATCCCTCAAGCCAGTGATGAACTGGGACGTCATCTGCTCCAGAAGCAGCTCTCTGGCGTGCTTTTGCTTCGAACTATCAGGCCCCGGTTCTCGCGCTAGGGTTTCGTTCCCAAGGAAGCGAAGGCGGGAGGCAAACGCGCGTGCGTCTTCTCCCGGCTTCTGCCGAGCGTCGAGGAACCGCCTGAGCTTTACGCTAGAAGGTTCCCTGTCAAAATATTTAAACGCTAGCTTTTTAAATTCAGCCAACGTGCCCGCCTTCCTGACTCCCTCATCTCTCCAGGCAAAATCATGTGCTGCCCCTGACATGCGACATTTCGCCATTCCCAGCTGTTGTGCATCCGTTAACCCGCCCATTTTGCACACCTGCTCCAACATGTCAAAAAATTCAACAATAGACGGCCCCTGACCGTCGCCAGTGAATCTCTCCACCATGTTTGCTAATGCAAGTACGCTTGCCCCAAAGGGCTGTGCACTCGAGTGGGCTTCTTCCATATTAGACCAAATATAGTCAGTGCCTCAAGCTCCTCTCGCCGGGGGTGCAGTCCAGCTTTTGCCCAATGATTTAAGTGTGGACCCCACTTCTGACACCAATGTGATGAACCAGTTTCTTAAAATGGCCCTGGGTCCACACTGGGCATGAGGAGATTGATGCACAGACTCCAAAATGATTTTGAGGTGATTTAATTAAAGCATCTGGCTCGATGCCGCTTACGGGACAGAAGCTGGGCTCGTCGTCGCCGGGGCTGAGTCAGCGTGGTGTGGCACGGGCTCGATGAATGGCTGGTTGTCTGCAGCGGCCGGGCTGGGAGTTCCTCGTGGCTGTGCTGCCCTCGTTCTCGGCTGGTCGTTGGATGAGCTGCCAGGCGTGGAGGCGCGTTGGCGAAGGTCGAACGTTAGCGACGGCTAGACCCCGGGCTCAGGTCAATGCGCAGCCCCAGTCTTCTGCCTCGCTCCGTCTCCGGCCCTCTCGTCCACTCGCCCCGACCGCTCTTCCCTTTCCTCCCGTCGGCTTCCGCTTTTAAAGCCTTTGCTTCTTTCTTCAGCCGTGGCCGCGCCTTTGTCCACTCCCCCGTGGCTCTCGAGGGGTGCATAATGACGGGGACACTCAAGCGTCGTTCGACAGGGCCGTCGACGGTTACCATATATGGTCATGTTTCTCCGCCACAACCAAATATGGTCATGTCTCTCCGCTGCGACCCAACGCCAGGACGGCGCGGCCAACCGTCTCCAGGAAAAGTCACTGACCGGCTCGCCGTGGCACCGGTGCATGTGCACGAATCGTCACACTGGGCAGGCGACGCACGTCACGTGACCGGGTGGACCAGCAAGGCAGACCTCGCATTAAAGACATTAAAACTGCTCAAATCGCTGTCACTGGTTGACCACCGGCCGCGCGCAGTAATTTCGCTTTGAAGGCTGCCCCTGTACCCAGCTTACCACGTGGCACGTATAGACGCTTTACAGCGCCGTATCATGGGGGCTGCCATCTTTGGTCACGTGAGCACGCCGCCATTGCACGCCTCCTGACTGCTCCGAGCGCGCCTCGTCGCGACGGCTGCCGCGTCTGATGGTTCGGTTCCAACAGGCTGTGTTTCGGCTGATACGGTTGTAAAATAGTGGGAAGGAGACAGTATGGTTTGCCCAAAGATTCGAGGGGCACGTGAGAACTCTAATTTGATCACTTGTGGCCTTGAAAACGGTGTCCGGTTTCATAGCCAGCCAATGGATCGATTTCCTGATACTTGTCTTTGCGTCCGCAGAAGGCTTTGCTGAATGTTTTTTTTTTATTGTTATTATCTTAAACGGCAAGGTTTAATGCTTCTGCGGCAGCGCAGGTCGTTGTAGTATTCTGTACATGCACGCAGACACCGCTCTAAAACGCTCGCATGCACATCGTACGCATTTGTTTACAACCTGTTAACGGTGCTTAGGAAACCGAAAATATTTTCTATTGGTTTGTTAAGCACACAAAGGTGACAAAAATAAATAGACACACAAATGTTAACTACCATGTATAGCAGTACCATTCATCAAGCAGCCTTCACAATCTGGCGCGCAATCGTTTCGAAGGATTCCGCGATATAATTGTTATAACGCGCACAGCAACGCATTCACACTACACGAAGTTCATAATTATGTCAGTCTCACATATGAAATTGCGGTACGCTCCACTCTCGATATGCGGACATGAAAATGCTCGAGGTCTCGTTGGTGGTAAGTAATCAGCTTCTCTCTGAGCGCTGGCCTGCGGGGTAACTTTTAGTGGCTGTCTCGCATGGACCGCGAGGAAGTGGCAATCATCCAGCCCAGCAGCCGTAACGCAAATGCTGTATTCCGAATCTGGTCCACGAAAAGCGCTCTACTTGGAGCGAAGTTCAAGAGTAGCACCAAGACGGCATACAATACACGGACGGTAAGCGTTGTCCGTTCGTACGGCTGTGCAGCGCACGATCTACAGTAGCGGCATGTAGGAGCATAAGTCGTCCTTCTTTTCCGTACCTGATCTGGCCTCCGGCGCTGCTGTTACTACAATTGCCGAACACCTTAACTTACGAGCAATGGGGCCTCACTACACACGTAGGCGCAACTGCACAGCAACTGAAAGCACGAAGTGACGGTTTCGGTGGCGGAACACTTTGATCATGAAGCAATGTTGCGCACTTACTCTCGCAGATTTTTCAAGATCGTAACCTTTCTTTCTATATTGGCCATCTAGCACTGGCGGACGTGTTTTTCGCGTTCGCCCGTTCGGAAATGATGCATGGCAAACGGGCGCGAACAGGGGCAGTACTTCCTTGTGCAGTTCGGTTCCGTGAGGCTCGCAAACGATCGCATCCTGCACCTTTAACTCTCTGTCGCAATTCTTGCAATCCACAATAAAGCACGTATTTCCTCTGCCTTTCCCCATCTTCGCAGAAAGAACACTTCGGCAGCCACCCGCGATATTTCCATTACTGCATCGAGGCGTACACTCCGGCGACTTACGAGGTGCGTAATGGCGCCGTGTTCCGAGCGCGTCTGTGGCGCCATCTGGTCTCAAACGGAAGAACTGCGCGCTGTAAACGGTCTATAGCACGCACCGGCGGATCCTGCCCTTGGGTTAACTGCAGTTTCAATGTCACCGTTTTTTATTCTTTTTGTGGATCCCCGACACTTTCTTAAGGGGAACAACGCACGCGTTTTCCGACTGCGGTAACGAGTTTACGGCGCCTCTTGGTTTGTGCGACTATGGCTGTTCGTTTTATCTGAGACGTAGCGCCAGAGATCTATAGAACATATTTTTACGGAAGCTCCACCCTCGTTCGTTTTAAGCATTTTAAGCGTTTTAAGCATTTTTAAAAAATGCTTAATAGCACGAAGTACAATACTCCTGCTTGCTGCGCACGACAGGCAACAGTTCTTGAACGGTGTCATATACTTGCAACATTTACAAGTCTTCTAATTCCCCTCTTCAACCTTCGACTCTGGTTACGCGGGACATCGCGCGAGGTCGATGCTGCAGCGCAAGCAATCTTGGGCAACACTGAGGCAGTGCCAAGAGTACGCCGCGGCTACACACAGAGGCGTTTCGTCGCCCCTATATAGTAGCAAACTCGACAGTGGGACTGTGCGCGACCGACTGAAGTGGCGCTGTCCGGCGGTGATGAACACATCTGCGTCCGGAAGTAGTCCGCCACTGGATAGACAACTGCAACACTGGGAACACCTCGACGAAACAGAGCCCCGCATAGAGAGCGAGCGGGGCCAACCGGGGCCCTCGGAGCAACGGCAACCGGCCCACAACGACGCACGCGCACTACGCTTCACCCGGCGGGCGTGCAACGGCGAGAGTGGGCGAGCGGGACAGCGCGCTCCCGCTTGAGCAAACACCGTGTGGTCCGAACTCGATCGGCGCCGTTGCAACGTAGGCCGCCGCGAAAAGCCCGCCGGCGAACACCGCGAGAATGCAATCAACGAGGGCCGGAAACAATGGGCCCGCGATAAACACGAGCGTAGAAAACTTTGTGACGGGCCGCAGCTGGCGGACGAATAGGAGGGCCGATTCGGCGCCGCTCACTCGCAGCTATGCGTCGCCGGCAGCCTTCGCGGCAGCGCAGTGTGCACAAAAGAACGCGCGCTCAATGCATACGAAATGAAGCTCGGTGAGCAAGCTGGGCTCCCTTTCCACGCCACGTAATCGAATGATTGAAGAGCGTGCCTCGAAAAAAAAATGCCGGCTCCGGCCACGACGCGTCCGGTGCGCAGCGCGGACGCTAGAGAGCCTACATGTTGTGCGCCTCCGAGAAGGCGGAGGCGCACAACATGTAGGCTCTCTAGCGGACGCTCAAACGGCCCACACCGCTGCGGACAAGCCAAAGGCACGCTCGGCCCACGGCTCTCAATGCGCGGCAATGTCAGACCGGATCCCCGGCATTTTCCGAATGTCGCGGCGTTCGAGTGTGTGCACGCTGCCCTTTCACGCCATTCGATGCGCGCAATGCAGAAGCGATACATCAAGCGAGGTTACAGGAAATCCAACAACGGCGCTAGACCCGTCGCTTCCTATACCTGGTCGTCTCGGGGAAAAGGGACTCATTAAGCGAAACTGATCGTGCGGGGGCGTGAGGCTGTCGCCATTTCGAAAACACTGCTCCCGCGTTAGCGTGTAAACTCGTTAGGCTGTCGAAACAACTGTCTCTGGCTCTGTACGTGCGCTCAGCTGCTGGGCGTAATGGCGCAAGAAGCCAGCACCATACGCACGGTTCCAGCTGCCTGCGGGTGAAACGGGCCAACTCCATTAAAGATCCACCAGCCCAGCAAAGCCTCGGTGTACGGACACACGGATGATACAAGGGCGAGTGTGCATTTACAGCATTAGCCTACAGGGGCTAATGACAGTTCTAGCGCCGACTGAAACGGCTATGGACATGCAAACTTTTCTACTTCAGCCCACCAGAGTCACGTCCTCGATTTTGGTTTGCCTCGTACATGTATGCTAATTATCGACTAGAAATTCCAAAAGACGTTCAACTTTCTACAAACCAGGCACCACCCACAAAGTCAAGCCCACGCAGGTTTCAGCGGCGCCATGGTCCAGTTCATTTCACAGCCACACACTAGTCATCCGGTATCGACTGCATGGCGAACGCGCTTATCAGCATAAACACCTTTCACCATGACTCAATTCAATTTTTTGTTTCACTTCCAGAATACTGGATGGCTAAAAGTCAAAACTTATTACGACGTAAAATGCTCGACGGAGTGGCAAGCGGAGGAGAAACCATACGGTAACCCACTTCTTGGCGTGTCCACGAGGAGCAACTGAAATCGGCATGCAAATGAATTCTTGCCCTTCCCAGATTTTCCATCCACGCTGCGGTACACAACGTGCCGGGTAGGTTGGTCATGCAAAGCAGCCTGGAATCGTAACGGGCTCTGTCTTTTCTTGCTCGACACGACGCAGATGTACGCCTCCGTGCGCTCATTTAACTTTTGCAGCGATAGTCGCGGAGCTGGTGCGCACTGGGATCAAGCGCATTGGCAGAGCGTGCACTCCGCTTAATTGCGTACAGAGTCGCAACCTTCGTGAATGAAAATGTATAACAAGAGCCGAAACCTGAGAGCGCACAACGGCGGCAGAAGCCTGCAGCACCAATTGCGCAACAGCGACGGGGGCAAGAGGGAAACGGACACTCGCCGTGGAGAACTCGTGCGCACGTGAGTTCTTCATTAGCACGGGGAGGTTTCCACTCTCAGGGATGTTGGCACGGCCAGTCTCTTGCCTCCTGACCGGCCTTTACAGAACGCAGTATAACGTGATGCACTCGTCCTTCAACAGCAATGTTTTTAGATTAGGTCTGCTACAGTCCAACCAAAAAAGCAATCAAGTCGTTATGAAAGAGCGCCACAAAACCTGAAAGGGAACGAGGGAAGCAGGCCTCACATGGTGCTAATTATGTCGCGATGCCCTTAGTAGCGCACGGACCGGTTTCAGCACGGATGTCGGCTTACTATAAGGTCCCGATTACGACACCTCCAGGGCTAGGCCTGCAATGGATTATGCCAGCTTTCGAGAATGAAGCCAGCAGATCTGACAGCTACCGGCAACCCTCATAGTTAGTGAACCCCATTTACTACCGGGGACAAAGGACTCAACGACGTGTCAGCGGAAACCGAACACGGCATCTCTGTTGTTATCTGGTGGCTCGAGATCACAGTTGTAGAGGTAAAAGTCGGACTCATGTGCACTAATTTGCGGAAATCAATTGAGCTGACTGGCGGCAGATTTGGCCCATATACGCTTAGATTGCTTCTTGATCGTCCGTGGGACCTGAGTCTGATAGTTCGCACGCATCACTCGCTTGTCTAGCCCGTACGTGAGCCCAACAGCATTCAGAAGGTGAAGACGGCGCCTGAGCGCTATGCACGCATGGCGTGTCATGTTCTGCGCAACGTACCCGTCGCAGCGGAGAGCACGGCGTCACCAAGCCCAGTAAGGTCCAACCTAATGGACACACCCAGTCGGATGTATGGATGGAAGGAAGGAGCGTCTCCTTTGAAACGGGGTGATGGCAGTAGCCACCATGCTCAGCTTTTTTTCCCCTTTATTTTCGTTTAACTGTGTTGTAAGTTATTAAATTTCGCCATTTTCTTTAAATACGTCTTCCTACAATTCTAACCTTATGTCACCTCTCTGCTTTTGAGACACCAATCTTCCAATCGCTTTTTGCTCATTTCCACTGCAGATTTATTTACATGGCTATTGTTATCTCTAAGCCCTAGGGCCTCAGGAAGAGTGACCGTGCCTGCATCGACATCAGGATGAGTACCATCACATATTCGTATGAGCTGTTCTATTGTTTCCGCAGATTTACGACACACAGCACATGTGTCATCATCTTTGTTAAATTTCTTGTTATAGGTGCACGTTCTAAGACATCCTGACCTAGCTTCAAAGAGTAAGGTACTGCCTCCTTAGTTAGTATAAAACGCTTCCTTCCTGATCTGCTGTTTCCAGTATCGATATAGTTCTACACTATGCTTCTTTGCCATTGAATTTATCTAATTTTTATCTTCCGCGTTTTTAAGCTGTCGTTTCATGCTCTGTCTTTCTCCTTCCTCGTGTCTGGCATCCTTAGTGGTTAGCTTTCTAGTTCTTTTCCGCCATTTTGAGTCAACGCTCTTTCTGCATAGGTATTTAAATACCTTAGCTGCCCACCTGTTATCGTCCAATTTCCTCAGGCGTTCTTCGTATAGTATTTTACTCTGAGCTTCCCGTGCTTCGAACGATGCCCAGCCCATATCCCCCTGCACTGCCTCGTTTGTGGTTTTCCCGTGGGCACCTAATGCTAATCTTGCAACAGCTCTCTGATTTACTTCTAATCTCGACTGAACTTCTGCCCTTAAGAACAGAACTGCAATCCCGAAAATAAGCACCGGAACCATTATTCCTTTCCAAATACCTCTCAGTGCTTCATACCTGCTGTACCCCCACAGTGCCCTATGTTTCATTATCCCGGCATCCCTTCGCCCTTTTGCTATGAGAGACTGTTCATGCTTTTGCCTGTAAAACTGCCCTTCGTTTACCCATATCGCGAGGTATTTGTATTCAGTCACTCGGGGTATTTCATGGTTTTGTATTGTAAGCTCCTGATCAGTTGTATCGTTGAAAATCATCACACTGAACTTAGCTGAGCTGAAACTGAAACCTAGACTGTATCCTTCGTCTCCACAGCAATTAACCAGAGTTTGCAAATCTTCCTGGCTATCTGCTAACCGTACAATATGGTCCGCATACATTAAACCAGGTAGTCGTTGCTCAACAAACTTTCAGCCTAATCTGTACGACAGATTATAACCTAGATTGCTCCCTTGTAGCCTTCTTTCCATACTTATCATATAAGGCATGAACAGCAGCGGTGATAGAGGACAACCTTGCCTTAATCCTTTGTGTACCTCGACAGTTGTCGTAGTCTTAATTCCTTCCCATGATATTTCAACTTTATTTTTCGATACATTTGCTGTTGAAAATCAATTACCTCATGACCGATACCTTCATATTTTAATATGTTTCACAGGATTTCCCTGTTCACGTTGTATGCACCGCTTATGTCCAGGAAGGCTAAATACAGAGGTCTGTTTTCCGCCTTAGCTATATTTCTATGCACTCGGTAAGCACGAACAGGCCATCGTCTAAGCGCCTACAACTTCTGAGCCCGTTCTGAAGTTCTCCGGGTATTCTATTACTTTCTACCCATGACTACCTTCTTAATTTCACCACCTGCATCGCCAGCCTGTATATAACTGATGTTATCGTAATCTGTAGGAAGGATTTTATGTTCGTCTTATCGCCTTTCCCTCTATAAATCAAATTCATTTTACTCTGTTGCCAGCTGGGCGGAATTTGTTGATTTGTTATGACTGCCTCCAATACTTTTACTAGCGTTTGCTTGCCACTTGGGCCAAGTTCATTAATTAACTTGATTGGAATTTCGTCTACCCCTGTGGACGTGCATTTTGGAATATTTCCTTCCGTCTTTTTCCAGTTAAGATTGGTCAGTTCTAAGATGTTTTCTATTGTGCTATCCTGTGTTGCTCCCTCATTTGGGGCGATTACTCTATCGGCTTTCCTAAATGACTCAGCTATAACGGACGCAATGTAGTTCACAGCGTCATCTCCCTCTAAACATTTTCCCTCGGCATCGCGAATCTGTTCCTGCTTTCGTGATTCGGTTTACCCAGCCAGCTTATATGATTCAAGAATTTTCTCGACCCCCCTTTAAATACATCGCGAACTTCAGCCAGCCAGCGATCAGAGGACTGCTTTACTTTAGCCTGGACGAGGACCTGCACTTGCTGTTTCTTTTGTCGATAAGATTCCCATTTTCGGCCTATTTCCTCTTCAGATAACTGCACCCCCTTTGCTTCTCTCTGTTCCTGTGATGCCAGCCGTCGTTGTTCGATGGCCTCCCTAATTTCCTTATTCCACCAACTTCGTGGCTTCCTCTTTCCTCTCCAGCGGTTTACTCCTTTTACTTGTTTTATTTTTGTACTAATGAGTAGTTCTAACTAATTATCATCCCACTTTTCCATGGGATGTGTCTCTATTGCTTCCTCTATGCAGGCCGCTATTTGCGCTATTTGTTCGTCATTTAATTTTGCGTACTCTTTTTGACTCCCCTTCATTTCTCTTTTGGGCAGGGCTCCAAACTGTAGACTAATACGCTTATGTTCACTACCGAGGCTGTATACTTCCCCTCTTCGTCTATTTCCATTATTGCGAGCTTGCTATAGATCCCCTGCGACATTAAGAAGTAGTCAATGGTCGTTTGCCCGTTACGGGATTCCCACGTGATTTGTCCCTCGCACTTAGTTCCTCTATTTGCAATAACTAGGTTGTGTCGCTCACAGAAGTCTAGCATCAACTTCCCGTTACAATCTGTGTATCCATCCAGATCCTCGATGTGGCCATTCATATCACCCTGTAGAATAACATCGGCACATTCTCCAAACTGCTTTATATCGACATTGAGACACTTAACTAGATCCTTGTTCTCTGGCCTGCATTTGTCCCCTGTCCCTAAATAAACTACTCCTAGCCATGTTCTTCTACCGGCAATTGCACCTGATACCCAGACATGTTCTTTGCAAGTTGACTTTATTCTTTGCCAATTTGTTCCTTGGTGTATCAGCATACCTACTCCTCCTCCCTTCCTCTCCGTTGTTGTTCTGTTGCTCCCTTCCCAGACGTAGCCATTAATAAATGGTGGGTCTTCTAGATCCCTGAGATGTGTCTCGCATAGCGCGTATACACCTACTTCTTCGTCCTTCAACTGCTGTTCTATTTCTAACCACTTCGCTCTCTTTCTACCGCCTTGCATGTTTATGTACCTGATCCTAGTGTTAAATTTCTTTTTTGTAATTTTCTTCCTGGACCTTCTAGTGACCATTTTATTGGCGTCAGCCTTCATTGTTACACTTTCTACTTTGATTCTACCTACCCCTACGCCCTGAGCCGCAGCGGACCCCCTAAAAAAGCTACTGCCCAGCCTGCCAGGCGCCAGCCGATCTCGGCTCCTAGTCTTCCATTAAAGTGGGTGCTATCTCATGTAAAGCCTCCGCCAAAGCCTGCTCTATGCACTTCCCTGTTTATGTCTGCCACTTCAAAGCCTTTCTCCTGGCTTAACTTCCTTATCTCCCGATTAACAGCCACAACGTCCTTGGCAATTTCTCCGTTCCGTCCTTGCACTTCCGGCACTGTGCACACCACGATCTGGACTTGCTGTCTTATCGCCCTTAAATCGTCAGCTCCCTCCGCTAATCTTTCCACTACTTTTGCGGCTTCACCATTCAGGACATCATTAATCCCCACCGCTATCACTACCAAACTGCGCTCTGCAACGTTCTTAGAAAGTTCGCTTTTTGTCTCTCAGTACTGCGTCCAATGTCCTGCCTGGGAATGCCCCGACTGCTACCCGCTTATCACCCTTTACACGCTCCATTATAGTTCTTTTGCACCTACTCATATTTGAGTCACCACCGATAAGCACTAGGGTATTCCCTTCCTCCCTCCTAACTTCGGGATAATGCTGCCTCTTATCAGTGACTGTGACCTCATTCCTTGGGGTTAGCTTGTTCCCCTCTTCTCCATCGCCCCCAGACTTCCTAGTTGCCACGTGTGCATAGCTGTTCCTTTCTAAACCTGCCTGACCTACATCCTTATCGCTGTCCACGCCGTGCAGGCCGCATCCACGTGGCTGGTGCTGGAATGTCCGCCAATGTGACTTCGCATGGCGGTGTCAGCCATTTTTGCATCCAACAATTCACTAAGCTGCTCTTGGAGTTTGCGCTTCTCTGCCCTCTCTACCTGTCGCTCTTTTTCTAGAGCATCCATACGTAAAGCTAGACTGGTGTTCGCTTCGTCAGCCCTGTCCAGGCGTGCGCTTAATACGCAGCATTTGCACATAAAATCCGCGCCTTCGGCCTCCTCTACAGATTCGAACCGCGTTTCCTTTAAATTCACCGACGCCTCGCACTCCTTGCATTTAACCTTCAGTTGCTTGACCATCTTAGCAGAACTCTAGTATTGCTGCCACAAAATGCTAGAAAAAATGAAACCACTTGCAACCACGTGTTCAAATAAAATTCTGCCTACCGCAAAAGCCGATCATCTAGAAAAGAAATAATGACTACCTGTCTAAATCAGTTAACTCACAAATGAGCCCTGCAAATCTATACCTGCCAGTCGCGCAGCGTTGAAAGCCCCCCCCCCCCCCCCCCCCCCCCCCCAAATTAAATAAAGGTCGTTCCGCTTTCATTCCATGAATTCACTGTGGACAAATGTAAGAAGGCGAGACGCCGGCGACATCCGATGACACAGGGTCGCCGAGGAGACCCGAGCTTTCTGGAGGTTGAGGCAAACGAGACGAGCAGGCCGGCAATTGTATTCCGTGAAAGCAGACGTTGCGCAGGGCTCTTCAGAAACGTAAGCGACGCGGCTGAAAAAGTTTTCAAGTGGATATCTACGTTTCCCCTGATAAAAAATAACAAAAAGTGGAAATGTAAACTGGAATTTCTATTACACCCATGAAGCGTACTATAGGGCAATACCGTATTCATGTCCAACACACGGAGGAGGCGGCACAAAGAATTCATTTTTCTTGAACTTTCTTTAAACACACAAAAATAAGAGTGGGTCAGGACGGTTTTCACGAAGCGAATTTCTCGCTCAGGGGACGAGGAAAGGGCGGTCGTTCCCCAGCCCCCTCCGCCCCATTTAAGATTTATCAAGGTGGCGGCCACGAAGGAAACGCCACTAGCACCCCGTGCTACGCGCGGGCCAGCGTGGCCCAGGAGCAAGCTGGCGGGGACAGAGGGCACCTACCTTGGGAGCAGCCTGAGCCTCTTCCCCCGCGACGGAGGGGATCGCCACTTCGTAGTTGGCCAGACTGCTGAGCAATGTAGCCACCCTTGGACGGTCGGGCATTTCCTCCTGCGTAGAGAGAGAGGGTGCGCGCAATGAGGCACGTGCAGTTTAAATTTAAACGAGCGACAAAATATTAACGACAGCAGCAAGCATCGATGTGAAAATAGAAGGAAAAGGCGCGAGAACTGGTCCAACAGCGAGTATGAAGAGATGACCATTCCGTTGGAGAGGTAAAATAGAACCAAATCACCAAGCTGGTGAAATAAGAAAATCAAGAACGTAATCAAACGGGGGCGTGGCAAATACACAGGGACAAAAAAAAATAATAAGGTTATCCCAAAAGATGAAGTACAAGGAACATAGCAGCTTTATCGGCGGAAAAGATTGGCAGTACCAATTCTGGTTAAGAAAAAAATAAAAAATAGTTGCTGGATGCCAGAAGTGCCGGAGATGCGGCGAGAAAATTTTGGAACCAAGTAAAAGCTTTGGGAAGAAAGAAAGAAGCAGTTCAGGTGCACAGTCAACATATAGAAGAACACAGTTCAAAGAAACGACAACGCACTAAATTACGTTAGAGGCAGTATAGCCAACTAATTTAAAAGAAGCAGGAGAGAAATAGCTTGAGCAGGAAATAAAAAGGTGGTGAAACTGAATTAGTCATGAACAAACTCGGCTGCAAAGATGATGAAAAGAGAATTATTAACAACATGGCTACTGAACTAGGCGAAAGTCTCAAGAAGCTATCAAACAACCTAAGGCCTAGAAGCAAGGATGCATTGTTAAAAATGTCACAAAAGGTCACAAGGAAGCCAAATACCAGACAGCTATTACCAGGAATGTGGCGACACATTAAAACGTACAAAAGCAATTAATACATATAAGGCAGATATTAAACTATGCAGACAACTCGCAATATCGCCGGTAGAGATAGGTTGCAAATATAACAAAACTTAAAAATTGAAGACTCAGGCTTTGGCAAAAAATATGCCCTATCAGGACTGCGGTTTCACAACCAGTAGGCGCATAGATTATAACTTGTTCACGATGCCAGAGTGTATAGAAATGGCCAAGAAAAAGAACAAGCCTCTATGTTAGCGATTTTCACGACATAGAGGGGGCGCCTTAATCAATCCAATATGGCGGCGTTATGGAGGACTGCGTACGCGTTCCATTTACGGAAGAACTGCGCTTGTTTTAATATTTCACGATAACCTCGCGCTTTTTTGTCGATAGTTGCGACCTCGTGTGAGCCAAACAGTCTTATTTTTTCGAGGATGCAGAGGAATAAACGAGAGACAAGAAATAAATGGCTGCCTGGAGTCACGGAAGGCGCGAGACGCAGCGGTAGGCAATCGACGAACACTTTGGAGAGAATTAAAAATCAGTAACGTCGACGATGAAGCCTAACATACAACGGGTGGTTGACAAAACTAGAAGGGCAGCTTTTCATTTTAGTACTACAAGCAAGCAAGACCGAGCGACTATCAATTTGACATGCTGGGAAAATAAGCCAGAAAAGTATGCGAGTCATTCTATCTTGCTCGATTCTGACTGACGCGCTTTTGAGGTTTTTCGCGCTCATCAATTTCATTAACCGTGCGATGCATTAAGCTAAATACAGACTTTTAATCGCGTGTACAGGCGGAAAGCGACAACAATGATGTCACTTTTAGCGCGCGCCATCTTTTCGGATCAACTAACCGCGCCTTGTGCTCTCAATCTGTTCGCAAGCAGTGGACCTACAATTACAGAAGTTCTCTACCTTCGCCCCCCCCCCTCCCCCCCAAACTATACACACACCCCGGCTTCAGATAAATTTGCAAACTCGAGAAAATTGTTTGGCATGCAAAACAAAAAACTGTCTTTGATAAAGCCATTTTCGATTAGTCGTATTACAAAAAAGAGCAAAAGACAGCCAAATTCGACCCTGCCTAGCCATAAGCATGATTCAGCTTTAACTACTGCAATTTTAGCTCGAGGGCGAGGATTTAAGTCGGCTTCGAAGAGAGGGTATACAGTAAATAAAACTCATCTGACTCACTTTATTCATTCGGCTGGACTATACAAAACAATGATCGTCGACACAGCATTCCTCGCAGCGCTTAATTTTAGTCCTTCCGTTCGTACTTCCCTCCTTTAGTACTTCCTCCAAACACCTTAGCATCCCAGGATCATGCTTATCCCCCCCGCATACACTATCACTTTCTGTTTTCGATGCATACCGCATGCGTTTTTTTTTCTCTCCTTGAAAGAAGGTAACCAGCGATTTTCAATTAGGAATTCGAAGCCCGCATGATCGCCCAGACTAACTGGCGTGCGATAGCCGTGCGCCAAGCATTAGTAGACGGGTTACGTTGTAAAGGACAGCTGAACAAAACTAGGCGTCTCCCCGCAGTCCGCACAGAGAAAACAATCATTTCCTAAATCAGAACAGCGCGCATAAGCAACGACGAACTGATGGCCCCGGAGTGCGAGAGGAAGCCCCGCCTATAGTGAACTGTAAACCAAACAGCGACGAGCCAGCTATTCCAGGGTTAAAGAAAATGCCAACACGCATGCGCTAAAATCGGACGGTCTTAAAGAAAAACGAAAAAGAAACAGCGAAGGAAGGGCGTTTTAAAAGCAGGCGTTGTAGTAGGTGTCCCTGATGCACACTATCCATGGCTTGCGCAACGTCGTCGCCTGCGAACAAAATAAGTCCGTCTCAGCGCGTAACGCGGCGCATGCGACCGGGAAAGTAAGTACTCGCAGGAAGAAACAAACGACAGGCTACAAGCTCGCCGCACACATTGCGCAAAAGAACACGCGAGAAGAGATTCACGAGTCGGCAGCCACCGCACAACAGCCCGACACGCGCATTATGTGAAAGGAAACAGGCATTGCCATCACACGTTTACTTTGCCCAAAACCACTCCGGGGCCGTTGCATAACGCTTTCGCGGTAGTTGTTTCTTCTATATTCGTGACTATGCGCAAGCTACGCACTGCAAGATAGTTTTAAAGCGAAAGCTTCGCGCTGAAACCGCACTCCGCGATATTGCAAGCAAGGAAGAACCGCGACAAAGTGGCGAATCGCAGATGAGCTTTTCGCCCTTTTCATCGATTTTTTTTTCCTTATTCAAGCGTACGGCTCATTTATACCAGAAATAAAATATACCCCTCGCTTATTTTCGCCTGGCGCGAATGTGATCGGACCAAAAATGGGAGCAAAAAACGGATAAAACTAACTTTCGGTAATGAGCAGCACCACACTCAGTTTTTTTTTTTAAACCATTTTCCTCACTCGCATCCTCTTTCGCGCGCGTTGCGCACAGTGTAACTGAAGTGTCGAATTCACGAAATGAAAAGATAGCGGAAGGACAATAGTCGTCTAAAAATAGAACCGGATCAAGTCTCGCTCTTTTCAGTTCGCGCTGTAACTCGATTCTGCAATGTTGCTCCGTATACGCACGTGCAGCAGTTCATTAAGGGCGCAGCGTAAGATCGGCAGTCAACAGAGGACGCAGCGCCGCAGATAAGGCGCCCTCGACACGAGCTCCACATGCGAGCAATAAAATGCAGGGCAGGAAAGCGCGCGCACCATAACGCGCAGCAGTGCCCCGGGGTCCCGATACCGCGCTGCTCTTGTACTGCCGCGGGGAAATGGAAGCCACGGCGCATTCGTTGAAAATATCGCTCGCAAGTACAAAGGACGCCGTGCAGAAAGAAATTGCCCCTTGCAAAAGGATCGACTTTTCCCCCTGTCTTCCCCCCAGCTCTGTGCGAACGGAGACGAGAAAGCGCTGCAAGGCAGCAGCCGAACCTGGCTGCGCGAGTCGCGCTCTCGGTAACAGCTTGCGTCGTTCCAGACTGAGAGAATGCTTCAAGATACGCTCTGCATTTCGGAAAATGCACCGAATCGCCGAATCGCCAACTGAAAAAATAAAATAAAAAAGTGCGCTATTCAGCGAACTGCCAAGTTATGAACCGGCACATGTTCGTGTTTCCAGCCGTCGAAAGGAACAAGAACAAGGCAGAGTTCCGTTCACTGGTCGTGCCGCGACGTTCCAAGAAAGGCCCTCTTCAACAGTCCTCTGTACAAATATAACAGAATCTCGGAAAGAATGATTAGCGATTGTTGTTCCTGTCATTAAGCAATGTAGCCGTGCGCTAGAAACGGTTCGCACTCGCTGTCTGTGCTTTGGGGTTGTTGGGCTTGAAGGTTTGAAAGTTTTCTTTATTTGGCGCAAATCATGAAATACGAACACGGCACTTCAATCAAGACAGGAAGAGTGGCAAGGCAGAAGACACAATCGTACTGCACAGAAGCTGACGCTATCGGTATAAATCAAAGCTGTATGGATGAAGTACGGGAAAATATTTCCCTATCAATGGTGCTTAAGAAGCAAACTCTATGAAACACGAGGAAACATTTTCACAGCCTAAGAGTACCGCAGGCTCAGGAGCAAGCTAAAATCCCAGCTAACAAAACAGTAATAAAAAACAAGACAAGCTTCTGACGCAGCGCTTAACTCTACGTTTTCAGTATTAAGGAGCAGCAATGAGCCTCGCAGTTAGCAATCGAAGATAGCCTCGAAGTACGAGACGCAATGGAAGTAGTGCTATAGGCTAGCACGGCTGCAGTTACGGAAAAGCGTGTGGCAGTGGCCACATCTTGTCGTTGGACGGCCGGACGGTATTAAGGGTCTCTCCCTAAAGCGGCGTGTCAACGGTTGTCACCTAGCCAGTAGTTATACATAAGGCCCTGAGTCTCCTACGATTCCACGAAAAATCGCGGATTTTAGCCTTCTGCGCGAAATTGTGTGTTAGCCGTCACACTTTTTTTTATATTGAGTTTATGGACGTCACTAAGAATAACAGAATAACGGGAAAGCGATTCATTTATCATGTTGAATTTCCTTGAAACGTGGAATGTGGTAACGAACGAAGTTCAGCTGGTGCCTTGACACGCTTGCTTCACCATGCGCTCACGCAAGCTAGCACGTTAAGCACTGCGTCTCTGGAAGCAACACGCCCGCCCTCTTCTATGGGGTGAGCCACGATAATGGCGCGTGTCGAAAGCAGTATTGCAGTATTTGCACAAATATAACGCGAGTTTTATTTTCCCGAATCATCTGTTTCAGAAAGCACCACGCGTTATATTTAGAAGCAAACTGCGAATATAGCGCGAAATTTTCTTTTTTTCTTTTTTGCTACAGAGGTGCTCATTGAGAGGCCAGTTGGCTCATGTTTGAACTTAACGCGGCGCGAAAGGGACACGGACGGAAGGAAGACGTTTCTTCCATCTGTGTCCCTTTCACGCCACGTTAATTTTTTTTTTTTGCTGTTCTTACGAGGTACCCACAAGAGGCTCACCCACTAGGCTCGTGAGCTGCAAGGAAAAGCCAACTTCTCGACGACCCTGGGCCGTCGAGCGAACAGCACGGTCGCTTCTGCGCGAAAGGCCGCATGAGTTAACGCGAGGACGGGAGGTAGGGGTAGGAAAATCCAGTTAGTTTCGGTTTAAACTACTTCAGCACACCTGGTGACTAGGCAGGAGAATTGATTTTTGTAAATGAGTAATTCCTGCCCATGGGCACAGCGCGAGAGGCTACGGAGGTGGCCGAATTGTCTGAGGCACCGGGGAACAAAGCTCCTCTGTTTTCGCCGACGCTGGTTGGGTTGGGAACGCTGGTGGTTGAGAACCCTCTCGAGGATGAAGTTCGTCACCTGCCGGATACCGTTGCTACGACAACGATACGACGCTTCTGTTGACTCTACTCTGGCCGCTGTGCGAGGATTTCGCGCTGATGTCTGCATTGGCTCGATAATGGTGTATACAAGAAATTTCCTGCCCCTGCGGGAGGCTTCCCGCGGAATATTGCAGATCCTTTGTTCTCACTGCGCGGAATTTAATATTTTTTTTCCGCGCAGAAATATATAGGGGCTTCAATTATAAACGCCAGCAAACTAAACAAGTTCCATTCTCACACGCGATCTCTGAGCCTCTTGACAATAGACCATGCGGTCATTCGCGTGCAAGAGAAGCTGAACGGTTAGCCCTCAGCTGCTTACCCGTGTGTACGGCAGAAAAAAAAAAAGTGCGCTTACATGGTAGAGGTAAAGGTTCCTTTCATAGCTCGACATCCCGCCATCCTGGATTATCGGGCGTTCGTCGCACTGCGCAGAGTCACCTGCAGAGAAAAAAAAAACAGGAAGGAAAAATGGGCATTAGTACGAAAATGTACAATTCACGTCGAGGGCCAGTACTCAGGCTCTTAAATGTGCCGCCATCAAGCGGAAGAAGAGTGCTTCACTGGGAGAAACTTGAGCAAATTTAACTTTAATGAACAATTAGCACCCAGGGAATACCACATGAAAACGGTTAAGGGGTGTCCACCTAAAGTGAAACCAGTGTCAGCGTCAGCTCTATGTGTAAGGGGAGCCATGTAGCCCATGGGTCATGTGGCTGAGGGGAAGGGGGAACGGGGCTGTCTGGCTATAAAAGCCGACGGTGTGAAAAAAAGAAAAAAGACATCGACGAAATCGGCGTCTCAGCAATTCCGGCTGGCCGCAGCGCTTCCAGCAGCCGCAAGATCTCGGCAACAGCCACGGGATGGACAAAGAGGGAAACGCGACGTGTACACCGACAAGCAACAGAAAATCCCGCGCCTCGTTAATCCCCACGCATGAACGGATGACTCGGCCCCAAGCAGCAAAGTTCGTTAAGTATTGATCCTGGTTTGTTTGGTCGGTCCCTAAGAACGATGGGCAAACATTTGCCACGCATTTATCTTCGGGCTCGCTGGCCAGGCAGTCACTGCGCTACGATTTATTTATGCGCGAGGCTGGCGCAGCAACCTCACTGCGGCGGCCTTCGTGCTCGCGAACATTTGCAGCACTCGCAGTGTCGGATATTTTGGGCGGCTGAAGGAAAACGCGAGGAAAAGATCCTCCGCAACACAAGTCTCCGCACCTGCTCATCCCGGAAATATTCCGCTTTAAGCGCCCCTCACGCACACTTCGCAGAAAGTTCTAGCGCATCACGGTTCACAAAAAATCATCCCACACAAAGCTTGCATTGCGGTTTCTTTGTTCGCCGTAGTAAGGCAGGAGGCGGCCAGCAGTGCACCGCACGGACGAGTGGATGACGAATGCAGACTGAAGGCTAGATGCGAGGCGCAAAACTGGGTCACTTGGCGCAGCGAGGCTAGCAGCTTCTCTTCCTCGCTCAAGCAAACAAAAGGAGCACTCGCACCGTTACGCACACGCCGAAAGCACGGACCAGTGCTTTCCCCAATACGTTTACACCAAGGAATGAAAAACGAAACGACAGCCGCCGGGGATGAACGCACATTACCGTGATGGTCTAGCGGTCAAGGGCACGGAACCCTATGCGGAGACTAAGATTCAGTGCTTGACGGCCACTCAGTGCGGGCACACGCGCAAAAGGGACAGAAGAAAGACGGGGAAAAAAAAGAGACCGCGCGTCGGCGGGCACAAAAGGGAAAAAAAGGCAGGAGACGGCCTCGTGGCAGCGGTAATGGCGCCTTCGCTCGTTAAGCTCCATTAGCATGACTGGAGCGGTGCGCCCGCTAAACGACTCAGCGCCGTCTCGCGTCGAAGGCTGCCCCCGAGAAGCCCCGGAGGGCGGTGCGACCCCCGCAAGCAGAGCGCCATCGCGGGCTAATCCCCGGCGACGACGACACCGTCGCGCACAGGGCCGCCGTGCAAAGGCGGCAGAGCTCTCTCTCCAAGACTTAAACCGATGCTCGCTTTGCGCAGCTAAGTGAATTCGCGGGGGCTCAAGCACTCGCACCCCCTCCACACTCCAACCTTTCCAAGTTTCGCGCCTGCCATGCACGCGCTCGCCGTCCTTCGCAAAAATTTCTGCGCGCTCAGAACGCCAATCGCATTCGGCGTACTGCTGTTTTAAGGGCGCCGCGCAGATTTGGCGCCAGCTGGAGCTGCCGTCGAAGCGCCGGAGGACGCCGCAATCGTCCTAAGTAGATGTCCCGATGGGTCGCGGGCTGCTGATTGCGCTACTCGGAAACCCATTTTCGAGACGGAGAGCGCGCGCGACTTCAAACGTACGGCGGTCATCAAATTTGATGTCCGAGTCCCGCACGCAGAGCCCGTTTGTTGCCGAACTACGCGTGCTAATGTTCTTCTCGTTGCGCTAACGGAACATTCGGCGCGACGGAAGACACCGCCGATTAAAGCCAGAACCGGCTAATTGATCCGCATAACATATTCTGCCGCTCTCGCTCTATTGGCGCTGGAAATAATATCTGGATTACTTGCACAGGCAAAATGAGAAGAAAAAAAAGCTCGTTTCGTTATATTACGAGGAAAGGAGTGGCCGGATCCGACAACGGGTACCAAGAGAGCCTGAAATCGGATCTAAATGAGCGGAAAACGCCGAACGCGGCACAGGCGGTGCTTTACTGAGCACTTTTATTGCAGAAACAAGTATTGCTCGGCTGAGACTGCAGTCTCGAGAGGCGAAGAAAATCAGAGCCAAAGGGAATATATTTACAAATTGTCTTGCATGCTCGAAACATCAAGGTAATCATACCTGGGTGTTCAATTTCTTGGATATCACTTTTAATTGTGAGGTGACTGCGGAATATTGTAAGATACTGTTATGCACATAACGATGGGGATGGCTAAACCTTTCAATATGTAGCAAAATCTTGCTCTTAAAGTCTGTCTTGCACTCGCATTGAGTAGTTAAGAATGCCATAGAAAATAAACGGGGTGCGTTTTTAACAATAACTATAAGAAAACTACAAGCATCCTAAGGAGGAATCTGCGGATATACTGATTATCATGGCGCAGTCTTACGATATGCGAAAAAAATTGCGTTCATAAAGAACTTCCCGTTCCAAAAACGCGCCCGTCCAAAACTTCTGGGTATGCACAAAGTCGGTAACTGTCAGTTCGCGGCAATCAGCCGTCACCTTGGTTCGTCGACAGAGGCATCTCCGCCAGGCCGTGAAGTTTGTCAGTTGTGCGAGTAGAGGGAATACACAGCGCAGGGCCAGCCCGTGACGTTATTGGAGTATCAAGGCACAGCTACTGGCACTCGCCCAAGGACGCTATTCTCATGATCAGGCTGCCGTCAGTCCTAGTCCCTAACCCCCACCAATAACAGGGGCCGCTTGAAAGCGGCCATCTATATATTTATGTCTCAGTGCGGAACCCTCCTGGCTCGCTCCATGTCTGAGAATTTCACAGCGAAGCCTGCCACGAGCACTGAAGCTTGAGAAGCGGCAGCCATGGATATGTGGAAGGCGGTCCACATTTACTGGAGTCCCGGTAGCCGCGGCTGGTGCGCCCGCGGAGCGGGCTGTTGACGCTGCTGGCCAGGCCGGTTGTCGAGAGCGTTCTCATCTGCGCGAGATCGCTCGCGCTCCGAGCTTCGTCGTCGTCATCAGCGCCGCTACAAATATTCCGCCGTCGTCGCAACAAATGTGCCCATCTACACTCTCGGATGGAATCTCGAGTCTCCGTAAGAAGCTTTGATTTCCGTAGACAAAGGAGTGACGGCGTCACAGCCCAGGAGCCATTCAAGGGACGATGAAGAGAAAAATGGCGGTAAGAAAAAAAAAACAGGCCTTTCAAATTTATGTTGGGCAATACTCAAGAGTCCAAGGCGCTCGTTTTGTGTGTGTACAGACGAATGAGATTAAATAAAAAAATATCAGGACAAGAAAATCCGACCGCCTGACAGCTGGAAGCAAGAAACGAGAGAAATGAAAGGAATGGGGCTGACAATTCAAAGCTGCTGATGTTCAAAGACAACGCACAGCTGTTCGAGAAAAGTCAATAAACTCTGCGCATCAACAGGAGCTTGTTGTCGTCACGGGTTTTTACGGGTGTCGGCTGCTCGTATAATATATCTGGAACGTCGAATGGTTTTTTCCAGACATCACGGATCCACGGAAACATTTTTGAGAGGATTCATTCCTCCCGAGTATAAAACCTCATCCCCGTGAGGTCAGTGTCAAAATGCTCCAGCGATATGACGTTGGCCACTCAAGAATAGTGCGGTTCCTGTAAGAGACGCGCTTATTCATAAACACGCCCCTTGCGCAGTAAAATCAGCCGCTATGGACTACCGCGTGGCGCAAACTTTAGTTCAGCTTTCGTAATGCTTTCACAATAAGGAAGCTTCCCGTCACGGTCAAGGCATAAACTTTCCGCGGTGCTGACATTATGTTGAGTGAGGAGCCCGACCGCTGAGGCCACTTTGGTCACAGAGCCACAATAACTTTCCCTGTGCCATTTTCACGCGACCATACGGCGAGCGCAATACGCTGCCACGAACAACGCCACATTCTCGTGTCGCAAGAACTCTCCCACGACACGCGCTTGACGACATCAACATACGGCACCCGTGTTAGCGCTTCGTATCGCATTCACGCATGCGGACGTGTCACCAGGAAGCCGTCAGA